>BHFT01025524.1:17860-62574 GCA_004320025.1 Laticauda laticaudata
TTTTTTTTTTTTTTTGCTCCCCAAAAGCGATTTCGACGCGCTTACTCGAGAGTAACTTCCTCGCAAGAGCGTGAAATGTAAGTTTTCCTTTCGTCTCAGAACTCAGGGTTGAGGGATAGAAGGGATTTCCAGACGCAAGGTTGCTTTGATCCACTATTTGCTTTGATTGAAAATGACAACATTCTTACAAAGAAACGGAAGAATAGTAAAGAGGAAACGCCCACAGATTCCTTGCCGTTTTCTAAGATATTACTGAGTTCTTCAGGACTGTTCCGTGGGACCAGGGACAGTGCGTCTCCTCCACACACAGACGGAGATGTCAGATTACTCTTGAATTTACATCTTCGAAAAGTTGAACCTGTAACCTGCCGGTTGCTTTTCTTCCACCCAGTTTGTCCAGAATCACCCTGTTTCTTTATCAATAACCGGAGGGCAGCCCTGAATTCAGAATTCTAATATCTATTGTAGAATCATAAAGGATAAGGCGTTGTGGGTGGTGATCTGGTTGGGGGAGGATGTTTTCTTATTGTCACCGTTATTATTTTATGGTCCATTTCCATGATGAAACGTATTCCTGTGAAAATGTGTTGAACATTGAAGTCGATGCTCAGCTCCCTCAGTGCTGTTGAAATAGAGGTAGTTTTCTGATTGAAAAGAATTAACACTACCAAATCAAACATGCTGAAAGCATTTGTTTACCAGAGCTAGGAAAGCATGGTTGGTTGGTTTTCTGCAACAGGTGAAGCATCTGGACACAATTTTAAAACAAAGAACAATGTAGAAGATAAATGCTAAGCTGTTTGCAGGTTTATTACTGTACACTACAGCAATTTTTAACAGGGATCCAAGTGAAACTATGTAAATGTAAAATGTAAAATCACCTAGCTACTCTACTACTACTCTACTACTAGTTTTGCAACCTAGGCTTGCAAAAAGATAGCTTTTTCACAGCTAAAGAATTGGGAAATCTCTTCTGTACAATCTGAATTCACACACTTGGGGAGGGATTGTAACTGTGGTGTGTCCTGCAAGCTCAGACCAGGAGGAAGAGCAGGTGCTGAGCTAGCCAAGGTCTAAAGCAGGTAAGCTGTACAGTGTATTGTCCACTTTGTGTGAATTGTGGCTCGACTATTTATTATAATATGTATTGTATGCTCTAAGTTTACAAAGTTTAGAATATATGTTGCACTAAGCCCAATTAAGATATAAGCTAAATAAGGCAATTCCACAAAAATACTTAGACAAAACAATATTTAATCAGTGCAGATAATCCTTAAATTACTACCATCCCTTCAATGATCATTCAAAATTAAAATGGCACTTACAAAGGGACTTATGACCTTACTTGAAGTTATGGCTGCTGCAGTCACATGAATAAAATGGAGTCACATGAATAAAATTTGGGCACTTGACAATGTGCCTTTCTTGATGACAAACCGCAGAAACATTGCAGCTATTCTACCTTCCTATCTTCTTCCCCATCCTTCCTCATGAAATCCCTTGGATGTACTTCCCATCCGGCTTGGTTCTCTCAGGGTTGGACTTGCTTCCTGCTCCACTGGGCCCACATCTTTGGACTTCCTATGCCCCATCATGTCTCACTCCATTTATCTCTTCTGCAGTTTGCTTTTCCAAGGAGAAGCAGCTGATGTGCCATACAGCCTTCTTATACAGAAGCTGGATGGTGTGATCCCAGAAGCAATCACAATTCTTGCAATTCAATTATGTCCGCTTCCAAAATGGCACCTGCTTCTGAGATGGCATTACATGGCTTCTTTCAAAAGGTGATGTTCGGAAATCAACTTTGAGAAATAAAAGAGCCAAACTGCCAGGTGGTCTCTCTACATAGAGGCCACTTTATGCCACCAGGTGCCAGTTTGGGAGTGGCCACAATCATAGTCTGAAAATTGCAGCTTCTGCCATAATGGTGCTTGCTGCTGGCATGGCACCACCTGGCTTCTGCATAGGGGAAGGAGGAGGCCAAGAGATGCCAAAGGCAGGCCATGTGTGAGCTGGAGATGTGCTGTAATGCAGCATCCTGGGGTTTCCCCCACCCCTTGAGGCACCATGCTTCACTTGATGATCATGACAGAGAGAGATGGAGTTTGTGTTAAATGGGTGCCCTGCTTAACAATTTTCATTATAATCTAATTATAATCTACATTAATCATAATTCTGGACTCAATTGTGATAAAAAGTCAAGGACTACTGTAAATCAAATGTAAAAATACCATACCACAGCAAAGGCAAATCAAAAAAACATGCAGTGTATTCCTGTGCCATGAAGGTCTTTGAATATGATAACCATAGATGAAAATAGTTTATGACAACTTCATTTGTTACATAGCTCCAGGTTTTATTTTGGTCACTCACTCTTGTATTCTATCCATTTCTATAATTTTCATTCTAACTGTATTTTTTTTCTTTTTTCGCCACACAGATTTCTTATGTACTGCAATTCCAGTTGGTCAATTTAATATAAATTTTGTCCTGACATGTCCAACTGTAATTTCCATGTAACAAAATGGGCAGATGTGCATGGCTTCTTTCAACAAATATTCATCTTAATGAATGACTTTATACTACCCACTACATTTGTGCCAGCATTTGCATGCTTTAAAGTTTCTTCATCTATTTTTTCAACTTCAATAAACATTCTCCTATAAATAAAGGTAAAGGTTTTCCCTGCCCAGTTGTGTCTGATTCTAGGGAATGGTGCTTGTGTTCATTTTCTAGCTGAGAGAGCCAGCATTGTTCGAAGATGCTTCCATGGTCATGTAGCCAGCATGACTATATGCTAAGATGCACAGAACACTGTTATGTTCCCACAAAAATTATACCTGTTCATTTACTTGCATTGCATGTTTTCAAATTGCTAGATTGGCAGGAGCTAGACCAGGTAATGGGAGATCATCCTGTCATGCAATGCTTGGATCTTGACCTGCCAATCTTCTGCTCAACAGCCCAATGTCTTAACTGCTAGGACGCCACACTAAACAGTTTTTGGAGAATCGGGAGTTAGAAGCAATATCCTTTTGTTTTTTTTCCCACCCTTATTACATTCTTGGCAGAAAGCGTAGACTTCCTGGTTCTGGAGCTTCTGAGGCTGACTTTCTTAAAGGGGGAGGGTTGTTTTAAGATTTTTACACTACTGTTGGGAGGAACTACTTCCCTGGACAATCAGCACTTTGAAGAAATAATTGAATAATGAAGCAAAGCTTTTACTATAGTGACAGGGAACCAAGATGAGTGACATTCAGCAAGGCTTCTTGGCTAGCTAGAAAGATTGACATTCAAACATGAAATGAGTTTTACATAACCCTTCTGAGTTTTTGTCTAAAACTGGTTTTGCTGAAGGTTAATTCTGTGCTTGGTGACGTTAATCCTGTGTTCATTTATGGGATAAATTTTTCCTATTCAGCTTCAACAAGCAACAGCTACTGTTGTTGGATTTAATTATTTGTACTGTGTTTTGAATTTTTTCCCTGCCTCATGGTTTCTTTTTCTATCTGTGGAGGCCATCTTCCTCACTGCTTTAGTACTATCTGCCACTGGTCCTTTTGCGGTATACTTCCAAGAGGCAGGATGCGAACTTGGCACTGATTTTTTTACTGCCTTTCTGGGGGGATGTGACCTTTCCTTAAATCTGGATGATTTTCCTGTGGATATCTTTTGAGATGAACTGACATCAGCTGGTATCTTTAAGTGGTGCAAATGGATCTCAGGATGGCTTTTCCTGGGTGTGCTTTTTCTGGAGAGCTTAAATGACCTCTCTGCTGAAGGGTTTTACTTTATGAGCAAGAGTTGGCGCTTGATAGTTATCACTGCATTTTAACTATTTTTATTCCTCAAGGTGCTCTGGCACCCTGCCCTATTTGTACTCTGGCTTGCAGGTATTTTTAATCTAATGATTGGTATTTAGGGCAGCTTTTTGCAAGCAAAAAAGCTTTTTGTATTTTTGCACAGGTAATCCTTGACTTACAACAGTTTATTTAGTGACCATTCAAAGTTACAATGGCACTGAAAAAGGTGACATGACCATTTTTCATATTTATGACCGTTGCAGTATCCCCACTGTCATGAGAGGCCAGGCGAGGAGAAGCACCCTTTGACATGAGTGATGTTGAGTTGGCCATGCCCACCCAGTCACATGACCACCAAGCCACACCCACTAACTAAGCCATGCCCCAAAACTGGTTGTTAAAAGAACTGAATCCTACCCCTGGTTCTATCCCCTGTTTTGCGGTGGTTTTGATTCTTCTGGTATGTAGCTTGATTGTCTGCCTTGTATTTTCTTGGGTCTCCGTGACAAATCCTATGGTTTTAAAATGCTGCTTCTAAGGCCTGCAAATAATTCGAACTGATTACACAATACTATATTCCCATTCTTTTCTGAGCACATTCTATGGTTTGATGTCATTGACACAAATCAAAGGACTTTCTATAAAGCACACAGTGATTTATTCTTGGTATTCTCTCACTTTCTGAATTATCCATCATGCATCAGAAATAATACTCCTCAACTTTTTTGAAAGCCAACGTGAATATGTGGCATCTCATTTTCTGTATAGGGCTGTAATCTGCATTGGATAATCCTAAGAATTATTTTGCTAGCATGTGAAAATTTGTCAAGTCTATTAACACTACTTCTTTGGTTTCAGAATATAGAGTGACCTCTTCCAGTCTGTTGACTACTGGGTTGTCCAGAAAATTCTCCAGATTTTCTGCTATAGCTGGGCTAGATTTTTTTTACTGATGCTTATGCTATTGTTCATCATATTTCAATAAGTATTTTACAGCTTTTTACTGGGAACCAAAGTTATGAATGTTAACAATACTTTTATTATATAAGTATGGTAACAGAATCTGAATGTGTCTTGTGTCCCACTCCCTGCCTTTATCTGAAAAGAACAAAACAAACAAACCCTAACAAACTAGTCTGATGCATTTTTTCAAATTACATTTCTGCTTTGGATTCAAATTTCCTTTGTCTGACTTTTGTATCAATTGAAGCTGCTCTTCTGGATCCTCAATATTATTCTTACAGCCCATTACAGTATTCTGCTAGTTATCCAGTTCTGTTATCAGAATACTGATTTTAGTTCACCTTCTAATTCATCTTCTAGTACGAGAAGACGTTCTTGTGAGTAGGTAATATATTCTAATGTGTCTTGGATGTTGACACACCTATTGTATGATATTTCAATATCCTCCTTTTATTTTTGCTTGATCTCCTTTATACCTAGTTATTATTTTTCCACTGGAGTTCTTTAGCATACCAGTTGGAAGTTGGAACCTTCTCCTGATTCAGAGTTTTATGAAGAAGTTCCTTGTCTGACAGAATATTTTCTATCCCAACATTGAATTCATCCAAAAAGTTGCATAGTTTTTTCTTGAATTCATATCTGCTTCTTCCATTAGTTTAGTTTATTATCATTGCACCTCATACAACGAAATCAAACACCATCTTCAGTGCACATCATGACCACGCCCATGACTATGAAAATAAACACGAACACACATTCTTCACTCTCCACACATTGAACTGAAAACCCCCAACACTGCACTATACAGCAGAATTCAAAAGAGCTACTGCCCTGGGATAGAAGCTGTTTTTTCAGCCTATTAGTACAATTCACTGAAATATATCATACATTGCTACTTTCATATCATACACATCAACTTAGATAGACTAGCCATTTTTTTCTGATATATATCTAACTCTTTCATAATTAAGCCTACAGTTCCTTTTCTATGTAGGTATTATGTAGGATTCTACTCTACAAATTTAGACCATCTTCATTCTGGTTCATTACATTCTTCCTTTCCTCATTCTTTGACTTTTACAGGCACAGAACATACCCATTTTCTATCACATTTACTCATTTTTTTTTCCTTGAATACACTTAATAGAATAGAATAGAATTCTTTATGGCCAAGTGTGATTGGATGCACAAAGAATTTGTCTTTAGTTCATAAGCTCTCATAAGAAAAAATAAAATACATTCACCAAGAATCATAAGATACAACACTTAGTGATAGTCATAGGTTACTATAAGCAGTCAAATCATACTAGATAAGAAATAAACAATATAAATTGTAAAGATACAAGTGACAAGTTCATAGTCATAAGTTGAAAGAGACAGGGAAGAGGAAGGATGAGAAGAATAAGAATAATGCAGTCTTATAAAATATTTTGACACTGTTATAAGAATTAGTTGTTTAGCAGAGTGATGGCATTCGGGGAAAAAACTATCCTTGTGTCTAGTTGTTCTGCTGTGCAATTCTCTATAGCGTTGTTCTGAGGGTAGAAGTTGAAACAATTTATATCAGGATGTGAGACGTAACTTTTCTTATGTTTCTAGTTGCAGACTTCCAAATACACTGCAAGCCATTTTGGCTTTGATCAAATCTGATTTTTTATAAAACTTTTTAGTATGATGGCACTTAGATTACATTATTTATCTTAGAAGATTTGTGGCATTTACCGTATATACTCGCATATAAGCCGATCTCGCATATAAGCCAACCCTTAAAAAACTGCCCCAAAATGAGGAATTTTGCAAAAACTCACATATAAGCCGACCCCCAAATCGTTTAACATCAGACATGGGTATATTTTAATGAATTTTACAAATGCAAAGAAATTGGNCCAATCAGAGCATGTTATGATCTGGTGGTAGAAAAAGCAAAATGGAGGCTCCCAGAGTAAAAAAAATGTGCTGTAGGAATGTATGACTGAATGGTAATATCGATGATATTGCATGATCTGCGAAGTGGCATCATGTCGTCATGTCATTTGTGTGAGATCAGATTTATACGCGTATAAGCCGACCCCCAAATTTGAAAAAAAAAAATGCGTTTTAAAGTTGGCGTATATGCGAGTATATACGGTATGACATTTTCTAATGTTAAGCTCACTCATTTTTTGCACATGTTGTCCAGTATTCCTCATGTGCAAGCAAAGTTCAGTTTTACATCAAGCATGTTAATATTGTCTATGCAATCAATGATTTCTCAGCTAGAGATATCTTACAAGCCAACATAGGGGACACACAAGGGACTTAGGGCATAGCTCTTTAGATTGGCCCCTATCTAGTTCAATAAATTCATGATTTTAAGTTCAATTGCAAAAAAAAAAAAAAACTTCTCAATCCCCAGTGATTTCAGCAGTGTGTGAAATACAGATTGCAATTATTCAGAGATTCAGAATTGAAGGGTAAAATGTGACTTGAACCATGTAACATTGTTTGGAATATAGGTAGTTCTTGACTTACACTACAATTGGAACCAGAATTCCCATTGCTAAGCAAAGCAGTTGTTAAGTGAGCCACACCTGCTTTTATGATTTTTTGCCATGGTTTTTAAGTGAATCACTGCAGCTGTTAAGTAAATAATACAATCATTAAGTGAATCTATCTTCCTATTGATTTTGCTTGTTGGAAATTGACTAAGAAGTTCACAGATGGCAGTCACATGACCCCGGAATAATGCAACCATTGTAAATACATGCGGGTTGCCAATTGCCCAAATTTTGGTCTTGTGACTATGGGGATGCTTTAGTGATCATAAGCAAAAGGACTTTGTAAGTCATAAGATCATAAGCAAAAGGACAGTAGTAAGTCACTTTTTTCAATACCATTGTAACTTTGGATGGACTAAATGGACTAAATGAATGTTTGTAAGTTTTTAACAGACTTGTCTTATCTCAGGATTAAGTGGCAGTCTTTGTGACTGTCATAGCACCTCAGTAACAGACCCATTTAGATGAAAGTGAACTTGCATACTCATCGAGAAATCAAATTACATTTTTCAAATGGAGATCTCTATAGTATCTACTCAAGTACCAGGCAGTAATTGAGAAATCAAATTACATTTTTCAAATGGAGATTTCTACAGTATCTCAGGTATCAGGCAGTAATCTCCCATACAGTACATTACCTGATCATATTAACTAAAGACATAAGAGACTCACTTTGAAAGTTCCTGAACAGGAAAATAACTTATGTTCTCATTTAGCCACAAGGTCTCTCCATAAAGCAGCCTAATAAGAAGATAAAACAGAGAAAATGTGCTAATATAACCATAGATAAGAAAGAAGTTGCCCAGTCAAAATTAACCACCAGTGTTTTATCAAAAGAAAGCATATATGTTAACTGTTAACAAGCTCATGATATCTCTGTTATAGCCTGGGACCACAAGGGGAAGTAGGCTGGAATACTAAATTGATTATTACTATGGAACCAACTTATACAAAGTTGTTACTTGTTTACTTTTTTAAAAAAAGAGTAAAAGTTCTCATGAGAAAACAATGTGATGCAAATCTGTTCTACAATGTTACTAAATACTTAATATTTTAAAAATATCAGAAATATCCTTGTAAGTTCTCAATAGAGACAGCAGAAGGTCCCCCCCCCCTATTTTTACAAATATTGGATATGTAGTTAACATCTTGAGTTACTTGGTTGAGTTGGAGGGCTATAGAGATTACTAAATAAATAAACAAACAAATAAGCAAACAGACAAAGGGGGAAAGCTAATCTCTCTAACCAATATGTTGAAACCTTTAAATTAGTGATTCATGTGGTCCATGGACCTCTGGAAGGCCAGAAAATAATCACAGGGGGTCCAAGAAGCCTTGAAGAAATGTTATGATTTAAATTTTGAATTGTCTTGATGGGGATCCATGGCCATGTTCCATGACCACAAAAGTTATTTGAAGAGGATCCATGGTAAAGAAAAGTTTGAGAACCACTCTGCTATATCAAGGCAGGAACTACTTCTAGAAACTTCCAGGCCAATCCAGATCCATTCTTTTCAATCAGCACTGTGAAACTGAGCAAAAACATAAGAGCTGGTGCAGATTCACTTGCATTTATTTGTATTCCATTTCTTTTGTAGGCCATGTGCATGCCGATCACCCACATTAAATCTAGCTTCCTTGCGACACCCTTTTTTTACTGTAATAACTTAGCTACTAGGCTAAACTCAAGGATATGAAACATGAATGGTCCAACTCTGTCTGGTTATAGTTTCTTTTATTATCCAAAGAATTACATCCATCTGGATATATGTAGGAGCATTGCACATTGTCTCACTCAGCTTAAAAGGAGGCTGGTTTACTTGGGGCTTATGTAATGGGCAGAAGGAATTTTTTTTAGAAAGAGAAAGAACTACAACAAGACAACAATCAGATAAAAGAAATCTCAGGCTGGAACTACAACTCAAGTAAGTTTCAGACAAGATATTAGTTCAAATGAAGATAAAGGAAAATGAGGGGAGGTACATTCAAACTTTCAAGATTCTATTGCTGTATTGTTATAATAAAAGTACTCTTAGCATTCATGACTTTGGTTTCCTAGTCTGTTCTCTTGAAGAGCTTGCACATATCAATCCACTATTGGGTGAAGGGCTCTGGAGATAAGAGCTGTGGATAAATAGCCCAGCGTCCAACTGCAGCCTCCCTGTTCTGTTTTTGTTATAAGACCTCTTTCTACCTGAGATAATTCACATTTGTTCTTCTCTCGTGTCGCTACACTTTTCCCAGCCACTGTAGAACACAGGCTCTGGCACATGGGGTGTAATTGTCGGCAGATGATGTGATGTACAGGGTTGTGTAGCAGGGTGGCAGTTATAAGGTGTCCATTGTCTGGGGAGCCTCCCGCATTCTGTGGATCCATCATGGTTGTATTCCCTCATTTCTGCATCAGGGCTTTGGCATCTCCCAACGTCCAGTTCTAAGCGAGTTCAGTGCAGACGCCAATTTGTGCCAATGGCTCAGTGGCAGCGCTAGTTGGGAGGATTCCCTTTGGCTCAAGAGAAAGAGGGTATGGGGTTTCTCCTTGTAGATGTTTGAGCCAGGCTTCTATCCTGCAGCAGTCTGCGGGGGATGTCGAGCCAGATCGTTCAGTGGGTTGTACTGGTGTAAGGAAAAACTGCTTCTCTTGTGAGTTGAGCCTTTTTGGGTGGAGTGAACATGCTGGAAAAAGTGAGGATCGGCGACTGTCATTTCTTCCCTGCTTTTGTGCATTCCACTTACTTTGAAAACATATACATCCTTTCTGACCTGTAGGAAGGGGCAATTCCACACAGCAGGTAGAGGTCATCAATTCGGGTACGGCTTGAAGACAACCAGAGGATTGGCCCTACAAGCTGTATTTTAGAACAGGGTCCAGCTTCTTGGCATGTGAGAATGAATGTGCCCCAGTACAGAAGATGCATATTCGGTCATGCGGCAGGTAACACAGAGAACATAAAAAAAAAAAAAAGGGCCAGTGCTCGCGGAGTGGTTTCCTGGTGTCTTTCCCCACTTGGAGATTTGCCAAGCTCTCCTTATCAAGATGTTATTTATTCCTGGCGCTCCCACCTTTGCATTTGTCTTGCTGACGTGTGTCCTTCGAACTGAGAGGTGCGATCTTTAGAGTGACTCCTAAGATACAGCTGGTTTTGTCTATGTATTCTAGTTCTCTTGCCATTACCAGTGGACCTACTTCAGTGCAGTTTTGCCACGGGCGACCCTTGAGATGGAAAGCACTGACGTTGATGTCTTTATGCTGGATTTGCCCCGCGAATGATGGTTGTACAAAACATAATAGAGTGGTTGTTCAGGCCCTGGCTCTAGCTCTGTACATTAGCGTCTCCTTCATAAGATCCAGAAAATGACTGGACCTGAGAGGCTATGCACGGTCGTTTGCATACAGGAAGCTCTGGGTGTTTGGTGGTGGGTTGTTCTGTGTAGATGTTGAACAAGAGTGGAGCAAGAACGCTGCCTTGCAGAAGCCCCAGTTTTTCTGCTGTGCCATCTCTTCGATCTCCCTGAGTATCAACAAAGAAGTGTCCTGTTCTCGCAGCATTTTTGGGATCAGAGAATCGAGGCCCTGGCATCATGTGTAATCTTGTACAGCTTCGCCACAAGTACTCTGTGGTTGACTGTATGTAAGCTGCAGACAAGTCAACAAAAACAGCAACCAGTTTTATGAGTCCTTCTCATCAACCATTCTCATAAATTTGAGTTTAGGTTATAGGAGTTGGCTTGTGCAGGGACTTTCCAGGTCTGAAACCCGCTTGCTCAGGAATCAGCTGCTGATCAATAATGGGCGTCCATGGACGATTCAGGAGTAGTCTCTCAAACCAGTTTGTATGTATGACAGAGCAGGGAGATGGGTCGGAAGTTCTTCGGGCAAGGTGTTGCAGGATCTTTGCAAGCCACAATCTTTGCCCGCCTCCATATCTTAGGTAGCTTGTTGGTTATCAGACAACTGTTGAACAATGCTATCCTTCATTCTTAGGCCACACATATTGACATTCCTGAATGTTTGCTCATTTCCTAAAGACTCTATTGGTACTTGATTCCAGTATGAAACTGGACTATAGAGCCTTTGCCATCCTTCAGATAATGCTGCAGCTTTCCCAGAAGTTTAATTAATTAATAAAATATCAATTCAACCATTCACCCATCCAGGAAGAACATGGCAAGAAACATAGAATCTAAAAAAAAATCAATGTAGTCAGTCTGGCTAATCTTACTTATTGCTAATATTTATTTACTGCACAATTGAACAATTTGGAAACAGAATGTTCTACAGCAATCCATCTTGATTTTCCATACCAGTGGTTCGGAGTACTCCAGGTGTTGTGGTTGCAAAGCAATTGTTCTGAATGTTTTACACAACTCTTATGTCTATTTTTTTGGAGCAGAAGTCTACACATCTAGAGGTTATCCAAATTCAGGAGACTTTAATACATAAAAGTGAAGTGATTCTTCATGACTTTTTCAAAAGAATGAAATGTTGTAAGTTAAATTATACTTCTAAGCACACACAGGATAATAGTACAATAATAGTACATTATTCAGACTTATGTTCTTAAATATCTTCTATATTTTGCTTTATTTTTTAAAAAAGAATGTGACTCTGTATACAGTAAGTTTCTCTGTATTATATTACATTGGGTAAAAGATATGCCATTTCTAAAATCATGAGCCAAATCTTGTCTTTTAAATGTTTCATTTGGAACAAAATAAAATTAAACCAGCACTTCAGAAGAATTTCTTGAAAAACAGACCATCTCAAACACATTTTAAAATTGACAGATTTCAAAAATCAGATTTTATGTGAAAGAACCAATAGTACATTATTGCAGTTTATTTTAGGCCATAACTAACTAGAAAGAAATCCAGTTTTAGTAAGAAATAAAGATATGTGCTTTTGTTAGATTAGAAAATCACTATTATAATGTAACCATAGTTGGAACATGCATACACAAAATTATTTTTTTAAGAAAGATAATTTTGAAGCACTGGCAATGTGGTGAACTTCAAGGAAATGTGGAATAGGCTGTTGGATTTTCTATGGAAGTATAAAATTTGGAGCCAAGAAGATTGTCCTAGAAATGGAGTGTTCCTTCAAATATGTATGTTATATTTACTAAAAATATATCACATTAGAATTTTTTTCAAAGGTCATATTTGATTTTATTTACAGATTACTTGGGTCTTTTAAGTTTGATCAACTCACTCTCTTTAGTTTTTTCTATGAACTCAAAAAGCAAACTGAAGAATCTGAAGCAATGTGTTTACATTATAAAATGAATGTCTTGTTTTTTCAGATAAGACGAAATAAAAGATGATGGAAATGTGTAAGTAACAGACATGTGTCTGTATATGTGTGAAAGAATGGTATGGAAGTGCTCAAGTTTACAAATGAATATTAACAACAATTTTATTTCTTTAGTTAAACCAGGAATGTCTCCAGGAGCATGGTACAGTTTCTAGACTGTAAAAATAACTTTGTTGCCTGAGATGAAACCTTTTGCCACTCAGTGAACAAACAGATTTTGAATTGAAGAAAGGTCCATAAAGGGAAAAATGAACCAGAGAGAGAGAAAGAGAGAAGTCTCTGTTTAGTTTAAGCATCATGTCATATGATCACATTTTGTGTGCTTGGTAGCCATCTCACATTTACAATGTCATAGCATCCCAAAGTCACATGATCACCTTTAACAGTCAGTGCCAGCTACAAAGAAGCAAAGTCCATGGAAAAGGCAGCAGATGGGTTGCAAATAGCAATCTTATGGCTGGAGAATGCTGTGATCATGCAGGATTTGTTTTAACACCAATTTGAACTGCTGCAACTGCCATTGTACCTTGGCACAGTCATGTGACATTGTGCTTTATGTGGATATCACCTAACAATGGATTTGACAGTCCAAATTGCCATGGATGAACAAGGAGTAGATATATGAATAAAGCAATAGATTAGCATGTTTAAAATAACTATTTATACACAAAACATGTCACTGATAAAAATTTTCATTTTATTTTACATGCTTATGTAATGTATATGTTTTTATTTCATTTCTATATATTCATGAATGGGCTCATTCAACATAACCCATAAACCACCTGCAAAATTCAATCTACTATACATACACTTGCAGGAAAATAGGGCATAAAATGAAATTTATGTATTTTATGCAAGGCATACATGTAATACTGCATTTCTGTGTGCCTTTCTCTTCTTCCAGCAAATGAAACTAAGCCCACATCAGCACCTCCAGAATATTTGGGTCCAGTTTATCCACTTCCACAAATCCAATATCCTCAATATGCAGTTCCAGGTAATCATAATATTTATTATAGTTACTTATCAGAATTTGGTGAGTTAGCACAAAGTAACAGAACAGTTTCTATTTCAAATAAGTAAAAAAAACCCATAATATTGTAAGTCATTAAAAGAATCAGTATTGTACTATTGTATATTAGGGTATTAGGAATCAATATTGTACTATTGTATGTTATTTGTCCTGCACTATGTAAAGGCCCTGTCACACTGCCCAACGGATGCAAAACGGACACAACGGACGAGCAAAATGTTCCATCCATTGTGTTATCCGCTCTCGAACAAGGGGCAAAAATTTGCATAACCCGGAGCGGATAACACGGAACACGGAGAGGATGCAGGGCGGATGGAAAGCGGATGCGAAATGGAAGCCTAGCGGATGGAAGCGGGTGGGAGCGGATGACACATCCGCAGGGACTTCCAGGGGTCCTCAGCAAAGCGGACGCGGACGGAATACAGCGGATGCAGAATGGATGCACAGCGGATGAGCGGATTGCACAGCGGAAGCCCGAGCGGAGCAACAGTGGAAGCCTAACGGCTGCCGGCGTTTAAGTGCGATGCGGGGGGGGATGCAATTGCGCAACCCCGCGGATATATACGGAAGCAGCTCGAGCAGGTACCATTCAGAGGAAAGACCTGCTCCAGACCACGATGCCTTGCCTGTCCTGCCTGCATGTCGCCTGCAAGCCTTGCCTGCCAGCCTCCCTGCCAGCCCTTGCCTGCCAGCCTCCCTGCCAGCCTTGCTGTCCTACTGCCTGCCCAGCCTTGCTGCCTGCCTGCCAGCCTTGTTCATGCCTGCCTGCCAACCTTGCTGCCTGCCAGCCTCCTGCCAGCCTTGTGCATGCCTCCCTGAGCCTTGTGCAGCCTTCCTGCCAGCCTTGTGCTGCCTGCCTGCAGCCTCCCTGCCAGCCTCCCTGCAGCCTTGGTAACCTGACCTCCTGCCAGCCCTTCGCTCAGCCTTCGTTCCTGCCAGCCTCCCTGCCAGCCCAGCAACGCCCACAACCATGCTGAAGCACAGCAAGCCTCAAGCCATCTGCTGCCAGCCCTTGCAAGAGGGACAGGGCACTACCATCCCCCCCTGGCCTACTCTGGTTCTGCTGGGGGCTTCTGCAGCATGGGCCATCGCTCTTCTGGAGGCTGGGGGCTTCTGCTGCTTCTCTTTCTGGAAGAGCTGATGACAAGCACTCCAGCACCAGCCACCTCCACAGCACCTGCAACCCTTCCCCCTGGGACTGGAGCGACAATGAGGATACATGACTCATTTTGTCTTTAATAGCTTGTTGTTAAAGGTCCTATTTTTGAATTCACACACTGCTGTCATTTCTTTTTTTTAATAAGTCTTGCTGGAACTTTTAGAAATGTTTAAGCCTTTTGCATGCTTGTGGATGTTAGATGGGATGGGTTAAGAGAGCTGTGGGATGGCAGGATACCCTGTGGGATGGCAGGGATACCTTTGGATGGGTAATAGCTTGGATAGATAAACCTCCAGTGCAAGCATAGTGGGACGTGGTATTGGTCCCACCCATTGAACCTATTGGCGCCTTTAGTTATCATAACATATAATCGAATGCATCCACACATGTCAAATAAACACAAACTCTTTATTAAAATGCCCTGTTCATTGTAGGCAGTAACTAGATGCCATCTATCATGTGAATGAGAACAGGCTGAAGAAGCATCCATTACAGCCATACTATCATCCTGTCTTGCCACTCCACTACGCCAGCTGGAGAGTTGCACCAGTGTTTCACGGAGGTTGCGCTGCTTCTTCCCTTCACTGAGGCTCTGTTCGGGCCTTGCAATCCTCAGTGGTCTAATCAGGTTTCGCCCTGGCCTCCATTCCCAAGCAGCTCCATGTCCCCATTGCCTTGCTGAGGTCCATGAGCCCTCTTTCGTCAAGACTGGTAGCGGTGCGCATCGAGAATTGGCAGGATGCAGCAATGCTTCCCATGATCCTCCTCAGCGTGTCTGGGTGATGCTGGCATGGTGGTGAAGAAGTACTTGGAACCGTGGTTGGCCAGGAATGCAAAGGCGTTTCTCCACAACCCCCCTTGCCCCTGAACAGCCTGTAGTTGAAGAATCCTCTCTTCACGGGTGAGTATTTGGAGGTGTATGGGCTTTCATGAGTAGGTTGTGAGGGAAAGGCTGCATCCCCAAGATGAAGTAGGGCAATCTTGCGTGTCATATTGGGCAGTATGGGTCTGGATCGGGAGCCCATGATCAGGTGTGCGATTCCAGCTCCTCCCTTGAGTGACTGGCTTGTATACCTGGGCATCTGAAGATGAAGCCGCTGCCTGAAGCATCGATTAGATAGTAACTGTAGTCAGCATCGACCATGGCGAAAGAGGATGATGTGCTGAAGAAGCACCCTTGTAGTTGAAAATAAGTTGGACCCGACTTGGCTGGTCGCTTACAGCCCACGTGCTTGCCATACGATGGCTCAACGGTGTGTGGGAAAGTTCCACCTCTGAACCACTGCTCTGCAACTTTCTTCCATCCTTACTCTGCAGTTGGAGGGGCACTGAGGAGCGTCCTCCTTGTAATTTTCGTATGATGGCCTTGCACCACTTCTCTGACCACAATGTTGATGTGTGGGTGGCACCCTCCAGCCGGATGCATGCTCCTGTAGGTGGGCCTCTTGAGCCAGGGTGGGCAGAGTGAGTGCCACCTTGAGCCCCAGGTTGCCAGCTGGGCCGGAAGTTGGGTGTTTTCTTGGTCAAGCTTGGTATTCAAGCCAGCTTGCAACAAGTTCATCAAACATGGCTGGAGGCATCCTCATGAGTTCCTGGAATGCACGAGTTCTTCGCTCCTGAGCTCCACCATCAGCTTGTTGTACACGTTCGTCCTTGCGCTCTTCTGGGAACCACTCTTCGTATCCCAGAGCTTCTTGGACGCCCCTTTTCTTCCCGTAGTAGAGTTCACAGAGAGCCTGTAGATTGGGCTTCGCAACTGGTTGCAGAAGGATGGTGGCGGCCAAAAAGGACTGTGTTTACGATCCACGGTGGACATACCTGGAATGCTGTGTGAAGAGGAAAGAGGCAGATTGAGGCTTGCAGAGGCCGCGACCGGCAGGGCTGGTGTTCTGAAAGTGAGAATCCAGACGTGTGTTGCTCCCCTTTTTAAAAGGCCTAACGTTGTCCCTTTCATCCTCTAGCATTCTGGATCGAGACATGCTTAATATCCGCGAGATAGGTCCCCTCTGCCAAACGTTTTTTTTTCCGTTTAATGCTTTGTTTCCACTTGGCATCCGATTCTGCATCCCGTTCCCGTCCGTGTCTCTTCACCTTGCCGTCCGATGCGATGCGAGTTGCACGGCATGCCAGCGGATGCCTATGCGGATATAGCGGATTGCGTGAACGGATGCAGAAACGGATGCAGGATTGGCGGATGCGTAGCGTGATGCAAACGAGATGAATTGTACATTTCCGCGTCAAAAAGTTTTGGGCACTCAAAAACGTCTTCTGAGTGGATGAAAGGTGAATAGACGGATGCTGGACAGATAGAGAGGAACAAAAACGAGGCAAAGTGAGTTTACAAGAATCGCGTTTCAACCAGAGGATGGCAAGCTTTTTTGTCCTTTTACATCTCTTTGCATCCTTTGGTGCTAGTGTGACAGGGGGCTTAATTTACAGAATGTCAAATCAATATTTCAAGGAAAACAAAAATTGTAAGCGATCTGAGCTATTCTAGGAAAGGTCACCAAACTTGTATAGGACCCTTGTGATGAGGTTGAATGCAGCATTGCAAGGCTGACTCTACCCCACAGCCAAGAGTTGGATCCTGATCATCTCCAAGGTTGACTTCGGCCTTCCATCATTCCTGGCGTTGGTAAACACTGAAGAACCCAGATTGGTGGCAATATGCCGACACCTGGTAAACCACTGAGAGAGGGCTATAAACAATGAAGCGGTATAATAAGTCTAAACCTATAGTGTGTATAGTAAATGTAGTATAATATATATAGCTATAGTGTCTTTCTATTGTAAGTGATAAATAACATGGCATACTGAGTGGTAGTTTATATAAAATAAGCATAGATTTGTTCTTCCATGCTTTTCCTAATAGTCATTTTATACCGCTTCAATCCCTTAAGACCATAAAGTTGAGAGATAATCTTGCTCTAAAGAGATTAGGTGAATTGATGTTTTTTTTGTTACTTAGCTAATGTTTCCTAGTATAACTGCACATTGGAAATTGATTATTTGATTCAATTTGATATGTTTGATTCTGTCCACCATAAGGAACAGTGATAATAAGAAGTAACAAACAACAAAACCAAATAGGGCAAATTAAAAAGAAGAACAAGTGGTAAACCCATTACATATTCCAAAACATCTAGAAAACTCCTAGCCAGATCCCTTGATACGTTCAGCAATGTAAAGATACTTTTACCTAAACAGATTACATGTTAAAGCCCATGTCACACTGGCACCAACGGATGCAAAGAGGATGTAAACGGACAAAAAAGGTTGCCAATCTGTTGGAAAAACGCAATGCATCCATTGTGTACTCACTGCGTACGTCTTTCATACGCTCTATCCTCAAAACATCCCATCTACTGCTATTTCATCCGCTCAAACGTTTTGACTGAAACAAGAACTTTTTTGAGCAGATGAACTTTCCGCCGCGTACCGATCTACATCCACGACAACATACGGGCAACAAACGTTCTACATCCATTGTTCATCTCAGTAACGTCCGATTTATCCTCTCGGCATCCTCTGGACATCCACGCAACTCACATCTGCTCCAGCCGGAAAGCGGAAAAGAAGGAGGAAAGCGAAAGGTACAAGGAACGTCCACACAAGCGTTAGTAGCAGACGGAAATAGAAAAGGATGTAAGCAATGCATCTCCGTCATATAAAGCATTAAACGGACAAAACGTTTGTAATGGGACGTCTTCCTTCGATCTTTATTAGGAATGTCTGGAGGCAATGTTCTAGAGTATGTTGGAAGGACTCCTACGGAAAACCGACATTTTCCTATAAAAGGGGGAGGAAATCACCTGGAATCTCACTTTCATGTCCAGCAGCCGTGGTGTGCAGATCTCTTCAGCCTTGCTCTTGCTCTTCCACATCCTCCATTGATCTCCACCATGGATTCAATAAAGCAACACTCCTTTTGGAAGCCACCATCATTCAACACCAGAACAAGCCCTCTTACAGACTGTTTCACACCTTTCTACCAAGGAGAAAGGAGAACGTCCAAAGAGCTGTGTGGTCCGAAGATGATCGGTGAGAAGAGTGGAGTTTGGACTCTATGACAAGCTGATGGTGGAGCCTGAGGAATGAAGACCGCTCTCGTGCATTCAAGCACTTCATGAGGATGCCACCATCATGTTTGACAAAGTTGTGGGAGCAATCTGAGACCCAGGTTGACCAAGCAGAGCACCAACTTCCCTCACCAGCCTGGGACCTGGACCTGAAGGTTTGCCTGACTCTGCACCACCTGGCCCTGGGACACATACAGAACATCAGTATGCTGGAGGGTGCCAACCCACAAACAATCATCAGCATGGTGGTCAGAGAAGTGGTGCAGCCATCCATTGAAGAATACCTGGAGGGACTCCTCAGGGTCCCACTACTGAAGAAGGCTGGAGCAAAGTTGCAGAGGCAGTGGTATCAAGAGGTGGAACTTCCGCACAACCGTTGGATGCCATAGATGGAAGCTTGTGGCCTGCAAAGCTCCACCCAACTCAGGGTCCAATTATTTCACTACCAAGGGCTTCTTCAAGCATTCATCCTCTTTGCCATGGTTGAAATGCTGACTACACAGTTCCTGTCATCGATGCTTCAGGCCAACGGGATCAGCTTTCAGATGCCAGATACAAACGCCAGTGATCTCAAGGGTGGGCTGGAATGCAACCTCATCATGGGTTTTCCAGATCACAGACCCCCTACGCCAAGGACATACAAGATGTGCCCTAACTTATCGTGGTGATGAATCTTTTCCTCAGAACCATAACCTCAATGCCAGCCCTACATCTTCCAGCATGCCTCACCCGTGAAGAGAGGATGCCTTTCAACTACAGGCTGTCCAGGGCAAGACGGGTGGTGGAGAACTGCCTTTGCATCCGGCCAACAGGTTCCAGGTACTTCTACCAGCCATGCATGCATCACCCAGCTGTGAGGAGCATCGTGGAAGCTTGCTGCATCTGCACAATCTCATGCGCACCCGCTACCAGTGGTTTGCAGAACTGCTTGTGGACTGCCAACAAAGGCAATGGGGACATGGAGCTGTTGAATGAGGCAAGGGCAAGACCTGATAACACTGTGGATGTGCAAGGCCCCCAACAGAGCTTCACTGGAGGGAAGAAAGCCAGCTGACAACCTCCTGACACTGGTGCAACTCCCCAGCAGAGCCAGTGGAGTGGCAAGACAGGATGGTAGATGCTTAATGGAATGCTTCTTCAGCCTGTCTCAATCACACTGAGAGATTGTCATGTATGTTGAGTGGGCCTTACAATGAACAGGGCATTAAACAAGAGTTTTGTTTATGTTGAAATGTGTTGATCAATGATTTAATGTTATTGATAATTAAAAGGGCCATATGTGTGGCAAGTTGGGAGAGTGGACCATACAGTCCCACTATGCTTGCACTGGAGGTTTAGTCTATCCATAATATCCTTATCCAACAGCTATCTTACCAATCCCACAGCTAATCTTACCCATTCCCAAAGCATCAAAGGCTTAACCCTTTTCAAAAGTTTCCCCCAACACTTTATTAAGTGAAAAAAAATGAACCAAGTGGCGTGAAGCAAAGATAACCTTTATTAATAAACATAACTGTATACTTTATAAAAAGGAAAATGACCAAGTAAAGTGTCTTCAAGATAAAGTGAGGCAGGTTACAGCTCAGTCTCTGGGCACTCTCTCGTGTCCCTCTGAGGCGTGCCCATGCGGTCTCAGATGTTTAAAGAGCCAGGGACTGTGGAAGTGCGCTGTTGCTGGATGCTGGTCCTGAGGCACCATTGGGGGTGCCTGGCCCCGAGAGTCACAGGAAAGAATGTAATGTGCAAGGAAGCTCTCAGAGAGCTGAACTTCAGTCCTTGAGGTTGAAAGCCCTTCTCAAGTACGCTGGGAATGTGAGGCCCAAGAACTGGTTGACAGATGTTCTGAGGAAGGGCTTGGCTGTTGGGGGTGAGGAAGGAAGGAGTGTAGTGGGGGCTGTCCTGTCTGCAGCTTGGGTCAGGTGAGGCGTCTGTGGCGTCTGAGAAACCTGGCTCTGGACTGGGAAGGGCTTGCCTCTGCTGGGGAATCCTGGTAGTGTGCTGGAAGGTGAGGGGCTGGCTGATCCATGGAAGGGAAAGGCTTTTTTGTAACATCGGCTGGAGTGGAGGAGCAGACCTGGAGTGGGTAGCACTGGTTCAGCTGGGCCTGAGGGTGGTGCAGAAGAGCTGTGATTTACCATTGCTGGTAACTTGGCCTTGGGCAATTCCATGAGGGTCTGGTTCACTTACCGTGAGAAGGACTTGCTGTTTGCGAGGATGGATGTCAACGTGGACGCAGCTGGGTGAAGAGATCTGTGCTGGCTTTGATTGTGTCCCTGATCTCTCAAGAGGAACACGTGTGGCTCTGGTCCCTCCGGTCTGCCTCTCTGCTTGCTTTCTGTGGGAGGTGGAGCCTGGGGGTGGGGGTGGGTTTGGTCTCTGGTGGCTGCCTCCTTCTTTTGCTCCATCTGAGACAGGGGATCCTCCAGCATCCTCTGGCATGGGGAGTGCAAGCTGTCGGGGGGGGGGTTGTCTCTGTCATGGGGGCCCCTCCAAAGACACCTGCCTGGAGACTGTAGCTGTCCTCCTGGCTGGAAGAGGAGTTGCTCTCTGTGGGGCTGTCTGAGGGAGAGGGTTGTCAGAGGGCTCTCCTGGTGGCGGATCTCACCTCCAGGAAGCTGTACCTGGCCATGACATAGGTCTCCCGGTCAGTTAGCTAGACAGTGGCCTGCCCGATTTCTTCAAGGTGAACCTTACCATACCCAGGTGTAGCATTTGCTTCCACCGACCCAGAGGACATCTGATGTAGCCCAGGTTCTCCGCCTTCTCTCATCTATGCTCTCTTCCCTTAGTGCGTGATAGAGCCTGTGACCCTTCCTCCAGAGGTACTCGTTCTCGGCCTAGCCTTTCCAGCACCTTCCTCCCATGGTCTTTGGACAATGGAGTACTGTTCCTCTCCCCCTTCTTCCTTGCCTTACCTTTTCTCCCTCTGGTAGGGGCTTCCTAGGGCCTTCAGCAGCAGGAGAAGCACCAGCAGCAGCAAGAGAAGCACCAGCAACACACAGGCAGCCAGAGAAGCACCAACCAGCCAGCAGCAGCAGCAGGAGAAGCACCAACGAAGGAGAAGCACCAGCAGCACCTGCAGCAGGAGACGCACCAGCAACACCAAGGAGTACCAGGAGCACCAGCAGCAGCAGCTTCAGAGTCAAGCGGCCAGGGGTTGTTGGTGGTTCTGCCTTCTTGCCATGGGCTGGCAGGAGTAGGCACAAGCTTCCTTCTTCCCATGGTGTTCTCTCAGCATGTTCTCTGGTAGCAGGTCCTTTGCTCTGAATGGTGACCTCTTGCGAGCTGCTCCTTTTAATCACGGAGCTTACGCAAATTCATCCTCCCGCATGCGGCAGTGAACACTTTGCATCGCTACGCATCCGCTAATGCAACTATAGGCCGTCCGTGATGCACTGCGGCATCCGCTACGCATCCGCTGCCATCCTTTCGCGCTAACGCGTCCGCTTCGATATTCTCTGGAACATCCCTCGAGGATTGTCATTCCACTTTTTAATCCCCAGGTTCCTACGTAATCCGGTTTACAAATCCCCCGCTACATCCTTGCCACACATCTATCCTGCCCACATCCGTTCCTTTCCGTTGTTGTCTGCTCTGTTTATACAAATTTGGGGCGCTTTTGAGAGCGGATAACAACGGATGGAAAATTTGGTCATCTGCTGTGTCCTTTTTACATATGTTTTGCATCCGTCGGCCAGTGTGACCTAGCCTTAAGCTTCGGCTTTAAACATGAAGAATAATTGTTCTCCACCCCAGGAAGTAATAAACTTTGCTTAAAATTTATAGTCACAAATAATAGGGAACTGCATTTCAGAACTTTGGAGCAGGGGTAGACACTGCTTAAAGAAGCCAAGTCTTTTCCTGGGCTCACGCAATAGCCATATGATCCTAGGAAAAGTTTGAATTAAGGAGGCACCAGCAGGGAATGAGAACATGCTTCAGAGCAAGTATGGGTCCATGATAAGAGCCACAATTAGGTATTTGTGAAAATANTTGTGAAAATATTTGTTGCATTTCTGTTGAAATTTTCTTTCAAATTTCATCAACCAACTCCTTTGCACCCTCTAGTGGATTTTTTGCCCTTTGTTGAAATAAAAGTTTCAGTGCTTCATTCTTCATGTTTTGCCAGTAGTGCAGCTACTTTAATTTTATTATTAATTTGGCATCAACATTGTGTAATGTAGAATTATACTGTGCTTCATTGATGCATATGAAATGGCCTTGTATATCCAGATACTACAGGTCTTTAGAATAAGACTTTTAGCAGTCTGAAATTCAACATAGTTGTCCAAGGATTGTTTTTTAAAAAATCCTGTTTAATTTTCTTAGTTCAAGCAAATCCACCTCCACCCATCATCTGGATGCCACCGCCACCTCAGATCCCCAAGTGCCCTCCTGGATTGGAATATTTCAGCCAGGTATACATATTATTTTCAGTTTATTCTCTTGCTCGTTTGTGGAGAAGCATGGGATCACACAAATATCTCAGTCACCAGTAAAACATGAAACTAATTTTTGACCTAGGGAGCATATAGTCTTCAACATAGAACAGATTGTTTAGTGACTGTTTGAAGTTACAAAGGCACTGAAAAAAGTGACTTATGACTGTTTTTCACATTTACGACTGTTGCAGTACCCCCTGTTGCAGATCAAAATTCAGATGCTTGGCAACAGACTCACATTTATGCAGTGGCAGTGTATTTGCAGGGATGATGGGATCACCTTTTGCAAAATTCTGACAAGTAAAGCCAATGGGGAAGCCAGATTTACTTAACAACCTTGTCCCTAACTTAATAAGTGGAGGGATTCACTTAACAGTGGCAAGAAAGGTTGTAAAATGGAGCAAAACTCACTTGACAAATGTTTCACTTAGCAAGAAGTCATTTTTGGTCGCAAGTCAAAAGACTATCTATATTCTCTCTGAAAGAATTCTCTCCATCAAGTATTTTTGCTGTTCTCTTTTCATTTTTTAAAATTACATTTTTTTCTGTTATATTGCCAGGCTACTTCCTTTAAAACATTAAGTACATCCAAATCCTCTAAGGTTCAAGCAATATTTTAAAAATGTCAGTGGATTTTTTGAGTAACATGTCTCTCCAGACTACAGCACATTTGGGCTTGGCAGATCATGGCACTTCATTTTAAAAAAAAACAACAGTGGTGGATTGCTTTTGTTACTATATTTATTACACCCCTGTCCAATAAATATAAATTAAATAATGAGTATTAACATTTCTTTTTTTAACAATTTATTTATATATTTTCTTTAACATACATTAATACTTTATGGGCAGCGTATTGTCTGGGTGCATTTTCTTAATATAATAATATATTGAACATAAACCATACAAAATAAAATTTTCCAATTTCTAATTTCTACTTATCCAGCCATTGACAGAATAAATCTCATGTATCTTATCTTTTATCTTCAGTGTCAACCTATCCATTTCTCCACAATTTTTAAGTATGTATGCATGGTCAATGTAGGATTTGCCTAATCAGTGGCATAGGCAGTTGCAACAGAAACAACTAGCAATTTAAAACAGTGTGCAAGTGGAAGAGCATTTCTAATTGACAGCAGATCTGGAAAAACAATCTCTTTTGGCAAAGATTGGTAGATCTCTCCGGGCACAATACTTATTCTTTAAATTGGTCACAGTGCACAAAATTCTTTAGGTGATGCATTGAAGAAAATTCAGAGGATTAGTTAAATTCTGCTCAGGCCAAGCACCAGAAATGGTCCAGTCAGGGTATTAAATTCCTATTGCTAGTCAGAAATGCCAGGTTCTGACACCAAGTTCTAACTTCTCTTCCATGAATGTATGCTGCAGTTTTGCGTATTTTTGATACTTATGTTCAAGAATTTATTTAAATATAATGAATGTGGAACAGCAACTAGAGACTGAATAGAATAGATAATCCAGAAATATGTTTTGACATGTACTGCCATCCTATCCTTTGTCTGGGGGAAAAAAAAGAACACCAAGCAAAATAAGTTTTAGTTCTTCCTGGTTGTAGCATGCAATCTGAATAAATAACACCAATAAAATGGCAGAGTTATTAAGGCTTTTGAAAATATTAAAGTTATGGGATAATAGGTCAGTGAATGCTTGGAAATATTTCTTCAGTTTTAATACTTGTGTCTTATTTATTTTTATGATGGCAACAGCTTGATCAGATTACAATTGAACAGCAGATTGAGCTCATGGAAAGTATGTATGTTGCTTTATTATTATTTCAATAATTACTGGGGATTAGAAAAAGATATAGTTTTGTAAATCTGAAACATTTATCATAGATATTATTTATTTACTGTGCACTCTATACATGATACTTAGCAAATAAATTATTTGTGGTCTTACAATTATTTGGGAATAAAATTGGAGAAGAGTGTACAGCAAAACTGTTTTTGTTTGGTCATATCTAGCCTTGTTCTTTTTAAGGTTATATTAGAGATGGAGATTATTTATAAATATCCCAGAGTCGTGAAAATATGATGGATGGTATAAAATGTGATAAATGAATAAAAATAAATATGTTAATTAAAACTCATTAGGTGCTGGAAAAGAGCAGTAAGGATGTGACAGTCTACATGGCAATTTATTTTTATTTACCAAATTTTGAAACTACCCATCTCCCTCACCAAGGGATTCTGAGCAGTGTACAAATAAAAATGTTAATACATAAAAAGGTTATATAAAATTTCAAAAGAAGCAAGGGTGATTAAAATTCAATATTAACATTAAGTAAAAGGCAGGGGAGAGACTTTCACAGCACTAACCAGTCTATGACTGCATGTGTGACCCAAGCAAGCCCACAGAGTCACCTTTCCGAAAGACCAGGAGAGTGGGGGAGCTTCCTCACCTTGGTGAGGAGAAATGTTCCAGGGGATGGGACAAATGGCAGAGAAGGCTATCTTCCTGGACCCCACCAGTTGGAATTTTTTGACTGATGGGATCCACAAAATACCTTCTCTACCTAACCAGGTGGAACTGGCTGGTGAAATTGGATGTCAACATACTGTATCATGTGTTATGGAATTGAATATTTCTCAAGCTAGTTTCTCTTTTTTTCTCAGTTCCTATTGATGATGAGCATTTCGATTCACTCAATTGTAATGTTTTTGCTTCTTTTTCAGTGATAAGTGGCTTTGAAAGTTGCAATAAGTATGAAGTAAAAAACGCCATGGGGCATTGGATATACTTTGCAGCTGAAGAAAATGATGACTTCAACATGAATTGTTACGGCCCTTTGAGATCATTTACCATAAAACTCTTTGACAGTACAAACCAACCAGTAATGCAATTGTCAAGAGAGTTCCATTGCTCCAGTTGCTGCTGTCCTTGTATTTGTTGCCTGCAAGAGGTGAACAGCTTTTCCCTTCCCATGTCCAATTTTTGATTCTTTCTGTTAAATTGGTTTCTTTAACATCAAGAGAACAGCTGTTGTAAATTCCATCTAATGCAACTTCCAACAATTTGGCAAGTTGGTTGTGTCTTTCTCCACACATTTTTTGAATATTTCAAAGGATTAATTTTACAGTTTTGTTTCAATTGGGAAGCCTTCTAACAACTAGATAGACCAAATATTTAAAAAAAATATTTGCAAGCTTTTGAATTTCCAGAATTAAAATTTCAGGAAGAAAGTCATTACTAATTACAGTTTCAGGAAGAAAGTCATTACAGAAAAGGGGGAGTGGGGTGTAGCTAATGTTATACTCTTTCATCAAATGTGAGAATGATTGTGAGGCAAGGATATTGCAGAGTATTAGGAAAACAAATAGTATTCTGTTACCAAGCAGTAATTAGTGCATTCCTTCATTTGTGGGAAAATAAAATTCAGCTACTAATGATTGCATCCGTAATAAGCAGATCCTTTTATTGTATAAGAGCAGGACCATTCTTTGTTCTGGAGTTACATTATGATTTTCAAGTGATATTTACAGCTCTCTTAAGTTTATTTCCACCTGAACATAAATTTATCATGTTCCGAGCAACCATTTTGACTCTCTTATTAACTGATAGGCAAAAGGGTACCTGTTATACCAGATTATATATGACACGTACAAATATTAACATAATACAGAAAGAGTAAAACTATTTTTACAATAAAACTTGTGAGTAATAAAATTCCTTGAATCAGTTAGTCAGTCAGCAGTGTGCTGCTACTACCAAAAAAGTCAACTCAGACTGTTCCAACAGAGGAATAGCGTCAAGATCATAGGAAGTGATAGCTACAGTACATCTATACTGCACTAGTGAAACCATATTTGGAATATTGTGTCTGTTCTTGTCAGTACGATACAAAAGAGATGCTGAGGCCGAAAGAAAGAGTTGCAGAAAAGAGCAACAAAGATGATGATGGTGTCTAGAGTTTAAATTGGATGATGAATAGCAAAGCAAACTAGGCATGTTTAACAAAGAGAGGGCTTGGGGGAGGATTATTCTCCATAGCATCTGAGGGCAAGACAAGATGCAATGGATGGAGAGAGATGCAACCTGGAAAAAAGAGTTGTATGTGCTCCATCACTGGAAGTTTTCAAGAAAAGATTGGACATCATTTGTCTGGTCCTCGACTTATCATAATTGAGCCCAAATTGATGTTGCTAAAGCCCCTGTCACACTGCACCAAAGGATGCAAAGAGGATGTAAAACGGACAAAAAAGCTTGCCATCCATTGGTTAACGCGATGTACTCACTGCCTGTTTTCCGTTTTTGCTTTTTCTTTCTTCTCTATCTCGTTTCCAGTCTAGGCCGTGCTCTTGTACATTGGTTCAATACTCTGTCTTTCGCAGAAACGCTTTTTTTTGATTGCTCTCCACAATCTTTTGCGTGGGAACATGTATCCAATTCGTCGGTTCGTGCATCTCGCTGGATGCATTGCTCGCTTTACTACTATCCGTTTATGCATTTCCGTTATGTTTTCGACCGTTTATGCATCCGTTAATCATTCCGGTAATGCTGCATCCGCTGTGCGCATTCTCACAGCAACTCGTCATATTCCGCTTGGCAAACGCAGGGAGGAAGCGGAAACAGGACGCGGAACGGAGCAAGAATCGGATGCCAAGTGGAAACAGCATTTAAAACGGAAAAACAGTTTGTGCAGAGGGGACCTATCGTCGGAGATTTAAGGATGCTCTCAAGAACTGACTATGAGCAAGAGAAGGACACTATATTGCCTGATAAATAGGGGACATACCATCTTGTGATTCTCACTTTTTCAGACACATACAGCCCTGCGGTGAGGACCGTCCTTCACCGTTCATGCCTGGCTCGTCCTTCTTCCGACACGATCAGTCATGTGGCACAGTGGATCGTAACAAAGTCCTTTGGCAAGCCACCTCTTCGCATACAGTGTCGAAGGCATCTACAGGCTCTTCTGTGAAACTCTACTACAGGTAATGAAAAAGGCGTCAAGACGAGCATCTGGGTACGAGTATGGTTTCGTTGCCAGATAGAGGATGGACTGTACAACAAGCTGATGGGTGGAGCTCAGGATGGCGAAGACTCGTGCATCCAGAACTTCATGAGGATGCTCCAGCCATTGTTTGATGACTTGTGCAGCGTGCTTGATACCAGGTTGACCAAGACAAACACCAACATTCCGGCCCAGCCTGGAACCTGGGCTCAAGGTGGCATCACTCCTGCGCCACCTGGCCTCAGGGGCCACCTACATGAGCATGCAATACGGCTGGAGGTGCCAACCCAACATCATCAGCATTGTGGTCAGAGAAGTGTGCAACGCCAATCATAGAAGAATACAAGGAGGAGCTCCTCCCAGTGCCCCTCCACTGAAGAAGGATGAAGAAAGTTGCAGAGCAATGGTATCAGAGGGTGGAACTTCCCACACACCGTTGTTTGAGCCATCGATGGCAAGCACGTGGCCTGTAAGCACCAGCCAAGTCGGGGTCCACTCTATTTCAACTACAGGAGGCCTTCTTCAGCATCATCCTCTTTGCCATGGTTGATGCTGACTACAAGTTCATGTACATCGTGCTTCAGGCAACGGCTCATCTTCAGATGCCCAGGTATACAATGCCAGTCACCTCAAGGAGGAGCTGGAATGCACCATCTTGATCATGGGCTTCCCAGATCAGACCTACTGCCCAATGACACGCAAGATGTGCCCTACTTCATCGTATGGGGATGACGCCTTCTCCCTCACAACTACCTCATGAAGCCTAACACCTCCAAATACTTCACCTGTGAAGAGAGGATCTTCACTACAGGCTGTCCAGGGCAAGCGGGTGGTGGAGAACGCCTTTGGCATTCCTGGCCCCACAGGTTCCAGGTACTTCTCACCACATGCAGATCACCCACAGAACCGCGAGGAGGATCATGGAAGCTTCGCTGCATCCTGCACAATCTCATGCGCACCCGCTACCCCAGTCTTGCAGAAGAGGCTCGTGGACCTCCAGCAGGGCAATGGGACATGGAGCCTGTGAATGGAGGCAAGGGCGAAACCTGATAGACACTCAGGATGTGATAGGCCGAACAAGAGCCTCATGTGAAGGGAAGAAGCAGCGCAACCTCCGAAACACTGGTGCAACTCTCCAGCTGGAGCGGTGGAGTGGCAAGACAGGATGATAGATGCTTAATGGATGCTTCCTTCAGCCTGTCCTCATCACACTGATCAGATAACATCACTACTATGAACAGGGCATTTAATAAAGAGTTGTGTTTATGTTGACAATGTGTGGATGATTCGATTATATTGTTTATTGATAATAAAGGGCCATAGGTGTGGCACTGGAGGGTGGACCATACACGTCCCACTAATGCTTGCACTGGAGGTTTATCTATCCCACAGCTATTACCCCATCCAAAGCGTATCCCTGCCATCCCCACAGGTATCCTGCCCATCCCACAGCTCTCTTAACCCATCCCAACAAGCATGCAAAGGCTTAAACCATTTCTAAAAGTTTCCAGCAAGACTTTATTAAAAAAAAGAAATGAAGCAAGTGTGTGAATCAAAAATAGACTTTTAACAACAAGCTATAAGACAAAAATGAGTCTCTGGTAGCTCCTCTTTGGTCGCTCAGTCTCAGGGGTGAAGGGTGCAGGTGCCTGTGGAGGTGGCTCGTGCTGGAGTGCTTGTCATCAGCTCCTCCAGAAGCAGAAGCAGCAGAAGCCCCAGCCCCAGAAGAGCGAGCCGTGCTGCAGAAGCCCCAGCCAGAACGGCAGAGTGAGGGCCAGTGGGGCGGGACTGGTAGCCCTGTCCCTCTTGCAAGGGCTGGCAGCAGATGGCCCATGAACGCTTGCTGTGCTTTCAGCATGGTTGTGGGGTTGCTGGCTGGGCAGGGGAGCGTGGCAGGAACCAGGCTGCAGGGAGGAGGCACCAAGGCTGGCAGGAAGGCTGGCAGCAGCCAGGCAGGCATGCACGCAAGGCTGATGGCAGCAGGCAGTGCTTTGCACCTAATGGCTTTGCAGGCAGGCAGGCACTCAAGGGCTGGCAGGCAACTGGCTGGCAGCAAGGCTGGAGGCAGGCAGACAAGGCTAGCAGGGAGGCTGGTCAGACATAGGAGGCTGCAGGCAGGGCAGACGCGAAGGCTGGCAGGCAAGGCTTGCCAGAAGGCTGGCAGGCAGACTGCGTGTCAGGACAGGCGAAGGCCAGTCGATGTGTCTGGAAGTGCATGGTCCTTTCCTCTGATAGGTGACCGCTTTCCAGCTCGCTTCTGTTATACATCGCGGGCTGACGGCAATGGCTCCTCCCCGCACTAGGCAATTAACGCTCGGCATCCACCTAGGCTCCACTCTGCATCCGCTTCATTCGCGCTTTGCATCGCTGCTGCATCCGCCGTATCGTTTCGATCCGTTTTGGCCGAGGTCCCCCGGAAGCTTGCGATGGTGCCATCCCGCTTCCCATGCGCTGTGGGCTTCCATTCGCATTCCCGCTTTCATCCGCCCTCAAATCCTCCCCCCATCCGAGTTAGTCCGCTCCGGGTTATGCAAATTTTTGCCCCTCTTTGAGAGGCAGATAACAACGGATGGGAACATTTTGCTCGTCTGTTGTGTCCATTTTGCATCCGTTGGGCAGTGTGACAGGGCCTTAAGAGACAAGCTTGTTAAGTGTGTTTTGTCCCATTTTATGACTTTTCTTGCCACGTTTGTTAGGTGAATCACTGGCTTCCCAATTGCCTTTCCTTGTCAGAAGGTTGCAAAAAGTAATCACATGACCCCATGACAATGCAACCATCATGAATGTGAGACAGTTGTCAAGCATCCAAATGTAAATCATGTAACAATGGGAATGCTGTAATGATCTTAAGTTTGAAAAATGGTCATAAGTCACCTTTTTTCAGTGCTCTTGTAACTTCAGATGATCACTAAGCGAACTATTGTAAGTTGAGGACTATGTATATAAGGACTCCTGCCTTTGACAGAAGTTTGGACTCGAAGATCTCCAAGATCGCTTCCAGCCCTGTGATTCTATGAGATTTTAGTTTGGGATTTAGAATTGTGAGATTTAAGGGGAACAGGCCAACTAAAACAAAGGAAATATTACACAATGGCATAGTTACAATTTCATTGTCCCAATAGACCTAGACCTTTTTTTAAAGGAATTACAAATACATATTTATTTACTTTTAAATTACTATTAACTCAGGGTAGATTTGAACTGCTCTGAAAAAGAGATTTGGCTACAATGAGTATCCTACCTGAGCACTTATCTGATAATTGAAGAGAGAGAGGTTCTCTATGCAATCTAGAAAAATTATAAAAGGTGGGATAAATTTACTTCACTTATAACTTTTTCTTTGTAGACATGACTGACCCAAGTGGATACATTCATTCTAATGTGGAAATTGGCCTTCCAACATGGCAGTTGCAATACATGAATGGGGGTTTGATAGTAAATAGTTCTAAAGTAGTCTAATGGCTCCATATATAACATCTAAGCACATCTAAATCATTTGGTATGTGTATATTGAGAATTTGTTTCATCATCTCTCTTCTCTATATTGCACTGGATGACAGACATCTTCCTACTGAAGGAAGGCAAGATTTCATGAACCTTTTTGGGGGTTAGAAGGGAAAGATGGTGAGATACTTAAGGCTAAGAAAGTGATTTAGTTTCTCAGGTGTATTTCTGTTCTCTATTATCTGTTAGTTTTGTTAATTAAGATCCTCAAGTCTTCTTATCTTAACCTTCAGCATTAGTGTACACTGATTTTGACTATAAATGAATGAATGAAATCTTGTTTATGTACTTTTGTGCTAGAAAAAAATATAATATATACCTTTTTTATTAACTGGGATTTTCCCCTCTGTCTTTCTCTCTTAGCTTGAAGTTCAGGCACCTCTAGGCAACATCATTGGATACGTGAAACAAAACTGGCACCCATGCCTACCAAAATTTACTATCCAGAATGAAGCCAGAGAAAATATTCTTAAAATTACTGCACCTTGTGTGCCTTGCCAATGCTATCAGGATGTTAATTTTGAGGTAAACAAACCCTCCATTTACTATTTATTGGTAGGCCTTAGACCTGGATTATATACACTAATTTATTAATTTTATATGCTGAATATTTTACTCTGCAAAGCAATTTTGGGTGACTGTATAAATTCTTACTTTTATTTTTTTCTCATTTCTAAATTGTCCATTTAAATTGTAATTGTGTTTGTTTCTTATAATAATTATCCCAGAATATTTTTATTGTGGAGAGAATTAACAATTCTGAAGGTTAAATATGAGATTACTGAATTTTGTTTTAATGGAATTCCATGTTCTTATCAAGCTATGTCTTACAACATGTCTTTCTAAGTTTTTATCTTCTTTTATATCATAAATATCTATCATTATACAACCGATGTGGAAGATTATAATTGAAAGAGGAGAATCTCGATTAAACGATCAATAAGAAACAGTCAACGTTGACTGTGATTCTGGAACCGCTTGAAACAAAAGAGGCTTGCTTGTTAAAGCCTTTAAGAAGCATATGTGATAAGATGAAGAAGAATTCAAGAGAAATCAAATCCGATCAGTAATTGAATGAATTAAAGGTTAAGATTTTCAGAAGTAGAAGGAAGAAATATAAAATTAGATTATTTGATCAAGGGTAAAATAAGGCATTTTTATAAAATTCTAGCAATACCTTTATGGATTTTTTTGCTGACACTAGTGTTGAAACATTGATCTTTTATGGATTTGCTTATAGATAAAAAATGGGTTACGGGAAAAAGATACATCTTTTTTAATATTATAGAAGGTGAAGAAATACCAAACTTGTTTATTCTTATGATGAAGATTAGAAGCCACTTCTTTGTGTATTTTTTTCTATTTCTTTATTTTTCACTTTCCTTTTCCTTTTTTTAATTTTTCTTTTTGTTCTTTTTATTTTTTATTGTTCTTTTTATTTTTTATTGCCCTTTCTGTCTCTTCTACTGTTCTCTCTCTCTCAAAGTTTGTATTTTTCTTAGTGTAATTAAAATCTTCCATAAAAATATATAAGTATAGTATACTTACAAAATAAAGGAGTTGTGCTGATCACCTTGAAGTAACATTGCGGTATCTGCTATCCCGCATTAGATGGGCACCTCATGATAGGGAGCGAAAGGAGAAAGAAACGACAGGAGACGAAGTTCCTCGGGATGAGTGTGCACAGAATGTCTGGATACACGCTCTTTTATTATGCTCAATTAAAAGAGGGTGATTGTTTATTCAGAGCCTAGGTCAAGCCCAGGTCAGACAAAATACACATGATTTTAATTAGCTCAGATAAGGCAAAATTCCAGGTCAGACAGGATCGCAAGATTACAATTCAATCAGGATATTCCTGCTTTACAAAGCTGCATGCTAAACAAACTAATTACAATGTAAGTAAGCTATTTCTACAGATGTTTAACTCCTTGTCCCTGTACGTGTCCTGCAAAAGGTCACTGAGGAGACAGAAGCTCAATGATTATACGTGAGTGACACAATGTATCAAATGCCTGAACAATATATAGTTGCAATGATACAAAGTTGCAAACATATGAATGCCACATAGTTACTACATAACATGATGCTTTTTCAGTGAATTTATTTATATTGAAATTTAATTGATGGTGACATATTAATATTAATTCAGCTGCTTTGAGGTATTATCATGCTATCTGGGACATCAGTGTGGGGAATTTAAACAAAGAAAAAATGTAATAATTTCTTAAATATAATGTTTGTAAAAAGATTTTATACATTTTAGAAAGGATAAAATCTGTTCTTTTCTCTTTTCTCTTGTTCTTTATAAAATCAGGTGAAAACTGTAGATGGGAAATCTACAATTGGAAACATAGTAAAAAAATGGACTGGTTTAGCAAGAGAGGTGGCTACAGATGCAAGCATTTTTCAAATCCGTTTTCCAATGGATCTTGATATTAACATGAAAGCAATGGTAACAGGGGCTTGCTTTCTTATGGTAAGTCTTAGGCCTAAAACATTATAATTCAGTGAATTCTGTAAACAATGGGTTCTTGAAACTAGTAAAAGGAATTTGAAATAAAACAACTCTTGATGACCCATAAACAAACATGTCCACTTTCTTTAGTGGTAGTAACCTTCTATACCATCAACAGAAGGTGTAAAACAGGAGATTTAAATTTGGCATGTGTGAGATTATAATTTAGACAGAAGTCTTATTTCTGCAAGTTTAGCTCTAGCAGCTCATATCATTCATTTAACTTGAGATTTTACTGTTCAGCTATTGTAGCTAGTAGGTAATATGAACTGAATGCAGGGGTATAGGAGTAAAGACAGTGTAATTGAACATTGTGTGAGACAATATGATCCTATTTATCTTAAGAAAAATAGATAGTGCTCTTTATGACATCAGTTCCACCATCTATTAGGTGGGTAGGTGATATGTAGGGGGGTATATAGTATGTAGGTTAGATCCATATACTTTAGGTTGATTACAATTTCCATGAAGGTAACAGGAAGCTGGATGAAAATAGGATGGAGATGGCGACTGAAAAAGTTGACCTATCATCAAGAAAACATCATTTGATTCAACTCTTTTAGAGAATTATCAACTAATCTCCAACCTCCCCTGTCGGGAGAAGAATGAAGAGATGGTGACGGTTTTATTTATGTGGAAACCTTAGATGAAATAGGTTATTTGAAGTATTTTCAGTTCAGCTGCTAGCTAAGCTGTGGTATCAAGACCTCACTTTCTGCTCTTGTGAATAGCCTGTGTTAAGACTGTGATAAGGAGCAAGACATTTCTAGTTCTACTTAGTCTGTTAGTAACCTTTTAAACTATCATACATGGTATCCTTCTTGATCATCCTCAGAGGCTGGTAATAAGAAGAGGCACTGTTTGCACTCCTTCCTTGGAGATATTATTAGATATCCCAACAATATTTTCATACATTCAGGAGCTTCTGCGTTACTTCACATGCTGTTTTTTGCAGTAGCAGATGTAAGATATGAATAAACAAGGGTTTTAGTCTGAAGTTTTTTTGACTAATATTTTTCCTATTCTTTTACATTCTAGGATTTCATGTTTTTTGAACGGGCTGCAAATAGGAACAATCGTAATAGACATAGACATTAACTCAAATCAGGCATAAAGAGTCTCATCACACTGAATTAAGCTTGCAAGACAAATTTTATTAATTTCTAAAGTTGCTTATTTCAATATTTACAAGCATGCCTTTATCATATACCATTTATGTCAAAATATTCTATATAACTCAAAATACTTGACAAATATTGATATGCAGTATATTGATATCCTTATATAATAACAAAGATATATAGTATATACATTTGGCTAATTTTCACTCAGCAAACATATATTCCATTTTGCTATTTTTTTCCTGCTCTTATATATTAAGAATTGCCTTCTATTATGTCTTCCTTTACTGTGATTACTGTGTATTATGTTGCAGTAATAAGATGAACCAAAGTGGGATCTCAATATTCAGACAACTACAGACAAATTCAATAAAGTTGATGTTTTCCTTTTTGAGTGATTTATTTAAGGAATCGTTAATACACTTGCTTCCGAGAGCTCTAACTTTGGTCTGTCGTTCAACCAGCAATCCTATCCAATATCATAAAATAATCTTATTTTCCTGAACCCTCAATCATATATGATTAAGTGGCAAAGAGAGTAAGCGTGCAAGTTCTTTTGAGAGCAAGAATAACTAGATTACCTTAATTGATTGAGAGATTTATGTCCAATAAAAGTTTTTAAATCAAACATCTTAAGGAAACCAAAAGACCTAGTAGCCCTAGGAGAAAAAGCTAGGAGTCATTTACAATATGGAGTAAGTAGGACAGACAAAAGATAACAGAGCACATCCATTAACACCAACTAGTAATCAGAAGAAATGATGAAATTGCTTTAATCTCAGATCAGACTTGCTAGCATTGATAATCCTACCTAGTTGGATAATCAAACACCTTAGGGATGTTCAGGAGGCTCAGCAAGCACCATAAATGTTTTAAATAGTTATTTTAACTGAAAATCTACTTTGATCATTTAAAAACTTTAAAGCAGCCATATCTTGGGAGATTTCAGCCAGCCTTTGCTTGATGTGGAATTTGAAGTAAATCTGGAGTCCACGGCCTCCCTGACAACCATGAACCTAATCTGAGTTATTGAGGGCCTATCACTTGAAAAATGATTAGAAGTTGGGAGAATATCTCTCCGTTCTTAGATTACTGTTTTCTTGAAATTTTCTTGAGGCTACGATGGACAGATTGACTTAGTCACCACCTGGAATCCTATCAAATTGCTCTATTGCAGGTTCTTTTGGAATCACAGTGCATCACATTAACCTATATGGACACAAAAATACTAGAACCTGGGACTGGAGGATTTTTTTTTTTTATAACGTGATTATAAACTCCTTATTTCTTGAGGTATTATCTAAATTCATCATTCCTGGCACATTGCTTAACTTCTATGCCTACCCTTATCGAGTAGTTCTAATATCCTACATGTGAGGCCCTCCCTCCCAAACTAAGAAAAAAAAACATGGGAATTACTTCGAGTAGTTTCCTTTATTATTCCTTATTCATGGAAAGAAATATTGCCAATTCAGAGCAACAATTTGCATCACTACAAGATCAGCAGTTACCAATCTTTTGGGCACCAGGGACTGGTTCTGTGGAGAGAGGTTTTTCTGTGCATCAGATGGGTGTGGTTTTATAAGCGGCCTGCATCCTGCGAGTTTTCTTGTTTCCATGGACTGGTTTCTGGCATGCCTTGATCTGGTGCTGGTCCATGGATTGTGGTTTGGGGGACCCCTACTATAGACTCTGGGAATCACTCGAGATGATTTTTATCTTCCTTTTATCTTCCTTTTATCTTCACAGTCTCTGGGCCTTCTGGAATGGAGGGAATACAGACTACATTTCACCAGATACAGTACTTCAAAAGCAATGCTTGTAGTACTAAACTTTCCTTATCTATTTTCTTAACTCTCTTTATTTTCACTATAGCTTTAAAGACCACTTTCATCCACCATATTAATCTATATTTCTCTACATTTTTAATCACTATATTTCTTTTTCACTAAACTCAATAGATCCTTGGTTCAAATCTCTATATATTCAAATCTCTATATGTTGCTGTTACACTCTTCCTACCATATTTAGCCTTTTATATAATTTTCTTTGTCCTTTACCTTTTCTTGAAAGGCCAGAGTTTTAAGTGTTTCACTATGGCAGGTGGAATGCTTTCTCTCTTCTTCCATAGAAGAGTGTGTGCCTCACTGCCAATCTGAGGAAAGAAGGATGATTTTAACCACCCATCCAATTTTCCAAGCTGCTACCTCTTTTCCTGTTGTTTCCTTTGAAGCAAGCTGTGGCTTTTCCCACTGGCCTTCTTCAACTTTAGTGCTGGGCTTTGTCTTTTGGTTTGCTCATCACCATATGGCTCCAGAGTTCCAAGAAATTCAACTTGTTTTTTTCCCTTCCAGATACAGAAGTGCAACTCTTGCTGCTTTTCTGGCAGCCGAGCCATCTTGAAGGGTTGAAAAGGGAAGAAGAAATGAGCACAGGCACATGCAATGCAACAATAGGAAGCCAACACAAGGTTCAGTGGTGTTGGACAATTTCTGGCTGCCTTTCAACCTTTCTGGCTTTGGGGGGAAAGTTATAGAAATGATGGTTTGGGCCAGGGTGACTCAGATTATCTGGATCCCTTTTAGTTAAATTTCAGGCATGCATGTAATCTTAAAGCAGTATTGATTTTTTTCTTATGGGATAAGGAGGATGTAACTTTCCTACTATATTTCCCTGAAAATAAGACCCTGTCTTATATTTTTTTTGTCATCCAAAAGGCATCAGGTCTTATTTTCAGGGGAATGTCATCCATTGACCCACCTGACTTGTGCACATTAACTCAGCCTCCGTTTCGCTGTCAGAGGCTTCAGGAACTTCTGTGGCTAACAAGGCCTGCAAGGCTTTCCTGAAGGCCTTGTATTATTGTTACCTTTATTGTCAGTGCACAACATGTGTACAATGAAATTGGCTCAATCTGGAACTCAATGAAATTGTCTCAATCAGCTGTAGAAGCCTTCAGGAAAGCCTTCCTGGCTGCAGAAGAAATGGGCCAGCAAGGCAAGTGTCGGGGTGTCAAGTCTGGATGCTACTGTCTGAAGGTAAGTAGTAGGCCAGCTTTGCCCCACCTCCCCACCATAGCTTAATTTTTACCTGTTCATTCTGGAGTGGATGGGGTCTTAATTAGGGCTTGTAAAGAAATCAAGGTAGAACTTAGTTTTGGGGTAGATTGTATTTTCGGGAAAGCATGGTAGTTCTTAGCAATTTTTTATACTATTGATCACAGCATTCTTCTGAACCTATTTGAGACTTTGAAAGTATGATTTTGATAGTCTGGCAGATGCTGGTGTCAGAAGGATTATTATGCACTTAATGTCTGCTGTCCAACCAAGCTGTCCATCTCAATTCAGCTCTTAGAGACGAAGTCCATCCAAGTAAGAATTTATTAGAAAAGTCTTATTGGGACATCTGGTAAAACCCAAATCTGAAATCCCACATTTTCCCCTGCTAAATTAATCATTTTCAACCTCCTTACTGATGAACCTCAAGACACACTCTCTAATCCACCTCCATTCTGAACTGCCACCACGTCTGGTCACTCCCCTGCAAACTCCAGAAACTCGGCCTTGAGCTCGAGTGAAAGAATGTTGTGACTGTCTTCCCTTCTCAGTTTACTTTCATTCCCATGGTTACACATCCTCACTTGTGGCAGCTTCAAATCCGATTCAAGATGGATAAGGGGCTGACACTTATCCCACATTGTCTTTTAAGGATATTTTTAAATGTTACTGTATGTCTTCTTGAGTCATTACAACTTTAATAATTAATTACAACTTTAATAATTACAACTTTAATAATTAAAGTTAATCATACAAAATAAATATGATTTGAAAGTATGTCCATCTGCCTGTAAAAAGAAAAAGAAGAGACAAGCAAAGAAGGTAGTCCTTCAAATAGAAAACTAAGAGTTCAGAGAAATGTCACAGTTTGCTTCTTAGTAAACGTGTGGCCAGTAACACATCTGTGATGTGTGACTCCCCATATCTTTTTGTTGCAAACATTCATAAACCTAAAAAGATGAATGACTTTTATTCAAAACCGTAGAGTCCAATTTCTTTGGGCTTTTGACTAACATCTAATGTGAACTGATTTGCAATTGAGTTTATTCTTAATTTATTCTGATATAAGCTGTCACCCAATTTTATCGTTCAACAGCATATGATTTTGAAATAACTGCTTAAAGGAATAAGTGATCTCAGTCACATATTTATTTTACCAGAAGAACTTCAACATGACAGTACAACCCATCCAAGGAAGTCTATGTAACAATAACACTTAAATCAGGGGTCCCCAAACTTGACAACTCAAGAGAATTCCAGGAGTTGAAGTCCACAAGTCTTAAATTTGGCAAGTTTGGAGACCTCTGACTTAAACGTCTCTGGAATTCTGTGTTTATTTTTCTCAGATTTCTATAAAAGAAGCTTCCATTTGATATGTAAAACATAGGGAGCTATGCAAATTGGATTCTTATAAACTCATGTGATATACAATAGATTACATAGAAGAAACTACATAATATTGTTACCTTACCTACTACTACTGAGATACATTTAAATATTGCTTTACTTTTCTAGTCACCATGTGGTCTGCAGGGGGCACTGTTGCTATAGTTTTATGAATATTTTCTGATTTTTTTTTTCTGATTTCCTCACTCCCAGAAATACTATGCTATTTAATATTCTAATTATATGTCTCTATACATCCAATAATTATTCTACAGTCTGTTAGAAAGGTATGCCTATGTCTATACAAAGAAGAGACCAGATAGTATATTGTCAAAATCTGTTTCTTGTTCTAATTTTTTTCCACTCTGTAAAACATTTTCAGATTATTTTTGAATTTCATATTTTTAAATTAATTATTTTTACATGGTGAATAGTGTTAATATAATTTATCTTTTATCACTTGGCAACTGTTTCTGGTTAACAGAATAACTAATATTAACATAATAATTAATATTAGAAGCAGCAATTTATGTCTTTGAGTTGAAAATTCCTGCTCCTGGGAGTATCTCTAATTTAAGCATCCAATACAAATGGCTGTTTAACCTTTGCTTTTTATCTGAAAAGATTCCTGGGAGTTCATTGAAATAACTTCTTCGGGGATTTAACTGAAATTAAGGAACAAATTTGCTCTATTAGAGTTCAATTTCTTCATCTGTCATTAAATATTATAATGTATGAGTTATATCAAGCTGCATGTCCATACAAACTCTTCTTGAAGAAATTCCATAATAAGTTAAATAAATTTAGTTTTGTATTAACAATATGGATGTTCTTTTTCCCCCTTAAGTTTTAATTTGTTCCTCTAATGTTTCATTTATAGTACTATGATTGTTGAATCAGTTTTCATTCTGTGGATTTCTCTTATGAAAATTTTAAGAAAATTAAAAAGAAGAAAGTTTTTGCTACTCTTCAGTAAAAGAGAGAAAGACCATTTTGCCCCAGTGGGATTGGCAGATTGTTCTGGCAGAAAGGGTGGTTTATGGAACCCATCAGCCAAGGAATTTCAGCTGGTGGGATCCAGGAGAAAAGTCTTTTCTGTCTGGTCCCTACCCTTTGGAGCATCTTCCTCAGAGGTGAGATTCTCCTCATCCTTCTGGCCTTCCTGAAGGGCTTTAAAATTTGGCTCTTCTAGTTAACCTGGGGACCCAATACAGATTGGTGCAGTGACATAGAAGACACTATCCCTGCTCTTCTCAAGACATTGGTTTTTAATCCGTTATTTTAAAATTATTTTTGTATTTATAATTGTTCTTACATTTATATTTTATTGCATTGTAAGCCACCCAAAGTCCATAGGTGGTATTCAGCAGGTTCTGACCAGTTCTGGAGAACCGGTAGAGGAAATGTTGAGTAGTTCAGAAAATCGGCAAATACCACCTCTGACTGGAGATTTTACAGTATCTTTCCCCTGCCACGGCCACCAAGCCATGGTCACAGAAGCGGTAGTAAAAAAAATTGAATCCCACCAGTGTCAGAGTCTCTTTTGGATAGTGAGATGGGTGGCATATAAATGTAATAAATAAATAAAAAACATAAAGCTGTCTCTCAGACTACACATAGACATATAAAATAGGCACACAGTGTGCTGCTTGGAGGTAAATTTTTGAACTGATCAAATAATAATTCTTTCAGCTCAAAGCACTTGTATACATGGTTTTATAAACTTCATTTTATTTGCCTTCTGTGCCTGGCCAAGGTGAAGAAAGAAATAGCTAGCTCTTCAGAGTGAACAAGGAGTCACTGTGCTCTATGTATCTTTTCCACTGACCAAACCATAGGAAAACAAGGAAAGCTGTGAGCTAATATGTGCAGAGGGAATTGAAAAAAAGAAAGAAAGAAAAGAAACTTCTTAAAAGTAGGACTTTTAAACAGTAATTAAAATGAATAGCAGTTGAAATAAATATATTCATATTTGTGTTTCAGATAAATTTGACAATTAAAATTAGATGCAGAAAAATATTTTGGAACATAAATATAACAGAATTATGAATAGTATTACTTTCTTTTCAAATAAACACCCACAGGATAGATGGAAATACGTGCTCAAATGGTAAAAACATGATTTTGTATTTAATGAGGCTTTTTCTGAATAGGAAAGGATCATAATAAATGTATTACTTCTTTTTTAAACATATCTATTTTGTAAATCCATCCTTTTTACAAAACAAACTAGGTTTACTTAATTACTTCTGATAGAGCCAGAGAGTTGGAAGGCGTTACTTGGGTTCCTGACTCCAACCCCTTGCTTAATGCAGGAATGCAAATTAAAACATTCCAGACTTCAGCTGAAACCATGCTTGAACAAATTCACTAAAGGGAAGTCTATTACAACTTTAGACAATTTCTTCTACTAATGCTTTGTGTTAGGAAGTTATTTCTAACATTCAATCAGAATATATTTTTCTGTAATTTAACTTAATTATTTCATATCCTGCATGTTGTAATGAGAAAGAACAGATCAGGATCTTCTAAGTGGCATGCATTCAGATAATTGAAGAATGTTATCACATCATTCTCAAATGTATTTTCTTAGGGCTAAATATACCCATCTCTTTCGCCCTCTTTTTCCAGTTATTAATTTTTAGTCCCCTGATTGTATTTACAATACTTTTCTGAATCTTTTGCAACTTTTTGGAACCCTCATTAAAATGTGGTGCTCAGAATTGCAGCAAAATAGAAAACAGTGGACCCCTTCTTCCATCAACTGTCCTCGTGATATATTACCTGGATATGATCTTTCTTTCTTTCTTTCTTTCTTTCTTTCTTTCTTTCTTTCTTTCTTTCTTTCTTTCTTTCTTTCTTTCTTTCTTTCTTTCTTTCTTTCTTTCTTTCTTTCTTTCTTTCCCTTCCTTCCTTCGTTTCACCTCCCATGATGAATTGTAGCAATGGAAACCAAAAGAAAGTCTGAGATTCTTCCATCACCCTGAACCTAACAACAAGGATAGAACTAAAATTTTATCAGCCTAGACTTGGGAGTAGGACTAACAAAACTGACCAATCACAAATCAGGGTCATTATATAAAAGACAATATACTTTGGGTGTCTTGACAAATCAGGAGTGACATAAGCAGCACCTCTAGGCAGTGGTGGGATTCAAATAATTTAACAACCAGTTCACTCAGGGTCAGGTTGGCTGTCTTGGGAGGTGTGGCCCAACCTGACCCTGGGAGAACCGGTGTTAAATTACCCACCTCCCTGTATCAAAGTGGATCCTGGGTGCTGCACTGCATTGCAATGGAGAAATAGGCAGCTGAATGGCTGGCACAAGGGAAGGAGGAGGAACAGGCTACTCCATTGCTCATTTCTCCATTGCAGCGTAGCGTAGCACCCAGGATCCACTTTGATAGTGGGTGGGTATTTAACAACTGGTTTTCCTGAACCGGTGTGAATCGGATTAATCTCACCACTGCCTCTAGAGCTCTGGAGAGAAAAAAGAACAGGAAATTTAGGTGTTTGGTTAGACCAATGCTACAAAATAAGTTTTTGTTCCTCTGATCTTATCTGCTGCTGTAATCTTCATCACTTGTTGGACTGCCAGTGTTACAGCCTACAACAGCTAGATAAAGAATATTGTGTTTTTGGAGAAAAGTACCATTCTAAAAGATTCTCTCGGTGCTTTGAATGAGATTGATATTTAGCCATATAATATCTGGAACCTAGCACATCGAAACTGGGTATATGATGTGAAATAGCACTAATGCAATAATTGCATGAAGTATTACAATTAGTAATTGTGGTTGAAACACAATATACAGTAGATAAGCAAAGTGTTCTATTTTTCAAAAACAAAGTCAGGAAAATTCAGCTTAAAGAACTTTCCATTCAGCATAAAATATTCTGATTAATTTGAGTTTTATAGCAATACCTTATCTAAGTTCATGGAAAAGTATTATGAGTTTTATTAAATTAATTATTACATTTATATCCTGCCAAAAGCTTCCATCTCACTTGCACATAAATTCAGCTGAAACATTCACTAACAGTATGAATTCACTCGTCTTTATTCTTATTTTATACTTTTTTCTTATCTTCATTCAACAGAGGTAAGATGCCATTAGCTCTGTGTGTATGTGCATATGTGTGTGTGTGAGAGAGAGAGAGAGAGAGGGAGGGAGGGAGGGAGAGGAGAGGAGAGGAGAGAGGGAGGGAGAGGAGAGGAGAGAGAGAACATGTGTGTTTGTGTGCATCTCTGAATCAACACTGATCCCTGGTGATTGGCTGGACAAGTTATTTTGACAAGATTTTGGAAGTGGTCTCTGTCTTCCTAGAGCTGACATAGTGACTGGCCAAAGATCATCAAGATGTCTTTGTGCCTAAGGCAGGACTAAAATTCATGGTCTCCCAGTTCTAGCTCAGTGCTACACCAAACTGGCTCTCGTCATTAGTTGTACCTGGATAAAAATAAATGGATCACTCCTTTTTCCAAAACTATCCAACTGCAACCTCAGTGCTTATAAAATCTGCTATAATTCATTGCACTGGAAGCTTATCAGCTGACTCTTCATGGGTTGATTAATGTGTTTGGAGTTGCAGGTGTTTCAGAACAGTTTTTTTCTCCCAGACTTTGCCTTCTGTATTACCACTTCATTCTAGGTTCCTTTCACATATTTCCACTGTTCTGTCCAGAAAAACGCGAGGTAGATCGGGTTCCAACAGTACAAGTCTTTATTTCAACAGTTAAATGAAAACAGAACAGTTTGGCTCTTGCCGCGGCAGCCTTTATATATGGCTTGCCTGCCGGCTTGTGGCCAATGACAGTTA
>BHFT01025525.1:0-2500 GCA_004320025.1 Laticauda laticaudata
AAAAACTTAAAAAGTAGGACTTTTTCCTGTGGTTGGAAATGTCAGCAAGGTCTATGGCATCTAGGAAACAGTCAAATCAGTTTTTGTAGGACTCCCATGTTTCCGCTGTTGGTCTGAAAGGCAGGAATGCAGGGTTCGAAGTCATCTTGACTCAGCGGTGCCAGATCTGTCGATGAAAGTTGAAATTCGTGCTCACGAATAGTGACAGTAGCTCTTAAAGTGACATTCACCTCGGTAGTGACTTCGTCTCTTTTTGTAGTGACTTCACTCAGCGATTCTTTGCCCAGTTGCCTCTTATATGTATCCCACCCTCATTGCCAGTGTTGTGGAACGGTGGAATAACCTGAGGCAAACACGGAGTGAACTTCAGTTTTTTATTTTATTGAAACAATAAAGGGTTGCGGCGGCTGCCGCACTAGCAAGGCAGCCAGCTGGCGGACAATAGCTGATGCCATTTGACAGCTCCCTTTTATAGCCGCCTGTCAAATGGCATCAGCCAATAGGAACAGTCCATGTTCCCGCTTGAAACATGGACCGGAGGGAAGACTTTGGCTTTAGTCCATTGCGATCGCTATATCTATAATCTGTCAAATATTCAATATTTATCATTATTTTATAACAGATGTGTCAAACTCAAGGGGGTGCTTAGGTCTGGCCCAAGAGGCCAACTTGGAAACAATGATGGGCTGCCCTCTCAACCTTCATTTTCACTGGCAGAGGATTGCAGAGGCCATTGCAGCCGAAAACAGATCTCGCGAGGGCTGCAGGCAATCATCCCGAGCTCCATTTTCATTGAGGGAGGGTTACAGGAGGCTATTGCAGCCAAAAATGGAGCTTGGAAGCCCATTTTTGGAGACAGATTGTTTGGGCTACCATGGGTGCCCCAGACATGATGTCAAGCTGGCCATGCCCACCCTGGCCATGCCCATTCCTGAAGTCAAACACAATCCTGATGTAGCCCTCAATGAAATTAAGTTTGACACTCTGTTCTATAATGTTTGGCTTCCCTTCAAAGTATGTATGCCCTTTAATGAATAGTTCCATTAATTTTAACTGAGAGCATATGCTTGTGTATATAAAGGAATGTCAGAAGGATCTTCTTCCCTTCCCCCCTTCTCTCTCTCTGTGTACAGCTTTTGTAGAATGGGGGATGTTTCCATTTATTTCTGAATGTTGTTATAAAAATATAATGTATTGGGGTGCAAATTTAATTCTGGACAATTTTTCAGTCAATGAATCTGCTGCAATTATTCCCTGAGCATATTTAGCAAGACACAGTTTATTTGACTTATATTCCAAAACACAAACTAGGTTTCTGGAACTGCTAATTATATACATTGGATATTCAACTATTATCTGAGATATCTCATAAAAATGTAAGCTGCTACATTTGATTATGTATGCTGATGTTATTGAATATGTGAATAAAGGTAATTGACAGTAACTTTTCATCCTTTATTCTGTTTACATTGCAGGGATATTAACACAATTCACAAAGGCATCGGAGACAAGATTGCTATTTTAATCCAAAATTTTTCAACATTTCTGACGGGAGTTATAATAGGATTTGCATATGGGTGGAAATTGACCCTGGTGATATTGTCTGTTTCTCCTCTTATTGCTGTTTCTGGGGGCTTATGGTCATATGTAAGTTTCTGGGAGTATCCATATTAACATAACAGAACTGCACAATTCTTTCCTGATGGAGCAAATTCACTACTGCAGATTTTCAAATTAACAATATCATCCTATTCTGAAAATTTTCTAGTGAAGCAAAGCCTACAATCCTTCAAAACAATTTATTTTACTGTCAGATAGTTTCTTCCAACACAATTTCCCCTCTCTCCAATATTCAGTGAGCTATGGTGGCACAGTGGTTAGAAAGCAGTATTGAAGGCTAATTTTACAAACTGCCAGCAGTTTGACTCCCACTAGAACAAGGTTGACTCAGCCTTCCATCTTTCTGAGGTTGGTAAAATGAGGATCCAAGTTGTTGGAGACAATATGCTGACTCTGTAAGCCACTTAGAAAGAGCTATAAAGCACTGTGAAGCAATATATAAGTCTAAGTGCTATTGCTATTTAGTTTGAATAATTTTCCATAGGATTTAAGCCTATTGGCTCTTAGTTTAGACCATGGAGACAATATTATTTCTTTTTTTAAAGAAAAGATTACACACACACACACACACACACACAACACACTATATATATACAACTTTAACAACACTACAGTGACGTGGGATAATACCCGAAGGAAGCTAAACAGCACACATGTAAGTACCCGCGAAGCTTAAATATATATACATAGACTATATATATATATATATTATATATATATATTAAGCTTGTAGCACGTTTAAGTTGTTAGCAACGTTTCAGCAGAATCTCTCATCTGCCATCATCAGGCTTCTGTATGGATGTGGGTCTCACAGCTCCTGATGATGGCAGATGGGATTCTGCTGAACATTGCTACAACTTTTACAGCACTACAATGATGT
>BHFT01025525.1:7500-64924 GCA_004320025.1 Laticauda laticaudata
ACGTGACATTAAAGTTCATAATGTGCTCTGGCTTGTTCCTGTAATTTGTAGCAAATTTCAATGTGTTACATCAATTTTTTAAATGGAACATCACTAGATAAAATATTCCTGCTTTTCTCAGGGAAATGTCCTGTAAAAAGAGAGATCCAAGGAAACATCAGTGAGATTTCAACAGCCCCAGGAAATAAAACTTTTTAAAGAAATGATTAAAAGATACAAGTGTTTGCTTATTGGAAAAACATATCCTAAAACTGTCCTAAGTCTAACATGCTGGATCTGCTTTCAGGTATGATAAAAACCTAGAAGAGGCTCAGTCTATTGGAACAAAAAAGACTATCACCACCAACATTTCAACTGGTGTATCCCAGTTTTTGATCTATGGATGCTATGCCCTTGCCTTTTGGTATGGAACCAAACTCACAGTAGATGAAAGGGATAATTATGATATTGGAACAGTATTAATTGTAAGTGTACATTTTCTATTGAACATTAATGTTTAAAATAACTATCATAAATCTAATAGATAAATCTAATAAATCTAACATCTAATAAATCAAAAGGTTTTTGAACTTGTTGCTCAAGAAAAAGAAAACCATTGTCAAATAATTTTAATAAAATCAGATAGACGTCTGTCTTGGGACTCTGGGTGTCGCAATTAAAATGCGTAAGGCAGGGAGGCAAAATATTTTCTAAGACAAAGAACATCCTAATTTATTTTTATTTGTTTTTAAACAAATACAAGTTAACAAGTAAAAGTATGAACATAAACAAGAACAAAGAGAGTAAATACAGATAAATGGGACAGTAAGATAGGGACGGTAGGCATACTGGTGTGCTTATGCATGCCCCCATTAAGGACCTCTTAGGAATGGGATGAGGTCCACTGTAGACAATTTGAGTTTGAAGCTGTGAAAGGTTTAGGTTGTAACAGCGAAGTCAGGTAGGGCATTCCAGGCATTAACCACTTTATTGCTGAAGTCATATTTTCTGATGCACACATGGCTTTTTACAGATATATAAACAAAGAGAGACATAATATAATATATTTTTGATTTCTATCTAATTATGCACTGGCTGGTCTCAGTATTCGATTGCTTTTCTTTTCCAGATTAAATACTAGCAATAATAAACTTCAGATAGGGGAGATGCCAATAGTTAAATGAATTCATTGTAGGTATATAAACATGATGATTTACTTGCAATAAGATTATCTGTGCTAGAAATCATATTACTAATCTTAAAATATTCTTGGGGCGAAAATTACCTTTGAATTAAGATAATGTTCATCAAAAACAGATAAATAAAACATCAGTGCTGCCTGATTATATGAAATGTTCATATTATGAATTGCTATTATTTCAAAACTGTGTTTAAATCAAACTATGAGAACTATAACAATATTCTAGATATAGAGACCATGCACCTCCAGAGTTGCTGCACTATAACTCTGGGCACGCTGTTTTGGCTGCTGTTATTACTCTGCTGACTTATTAACTGAATCCACAGAATTGAACACTTGCATTAACTATTTTCTCTCTTTTACTTGACAGGTTTTCTTTTCTGTGCTTATTGGGGCATTTTCCCTTGGACAGGCTTCTCCCAATTTGGAGAATGTGGCCAATGCTCGTGGAGCAGCTTACCAAGTCTTTAAAATTATCAAAAAGGTATTTATGTGCTACGATATATAAAAATCCTTATGGATATTTGAGCACTTCATTTCTGTATTTCTTAGATAAGTGAAATAATCCCATGGCATATCACCTGAAGGAACAGAGGAACAACACAAGTTGGCCAGACACAAATGGATAACATATCAATTCCTTGTTAGTAGATTTAGAATCTAATAATAAATGCATCTAAGTCTGAGTTGTTCAAACTTGAAAATAAGACTGGAAAATTCCGGGAGCTGTAGACCACATATCTTACAGGTGTTAAATTTGAAAAACATTGAAATAAATAATGTGGGATTATCCTGCTTTAGAAAGAAAAACCTTTGGCAATAGTGGTAAGAGAATGATGGGATTTCAGAGGTTAAATCAAGAGCCTTACTGCCTTAGCACGCTCACGTTAATAAAATGAGACTATAGCTTGTGAACTATTTCAGCATTGCAAACAGAGGATGAACTAAACTTAAAGTGTTTTTTCTTATTCAGCAACATTCTGTTTGATTTCTTTTATTTACTATTCTAACTTCAAAACAGTAAATTTTATTTGGTAGTTATGAATGAAAGTATATGAACTGAAGGTTAGAACATAATTGTTTCCTATCTTTGTTTCAATTGGTTGTTTCAGAACACTTAATTTGTTGGTTTTTGACATAGCTGAATTACCTGCAGAAGGAGAGGAAAAGGGGAAATAAAGAATTGGTTAGAGAGAGGAAATCTCTGAGGTAAAACTCTTAGGTCTATATCTGCCATTTCCCAAGGAAAGGCAGACAATCTTGCACAATTCTTTTAAATAGGTGTTCAGCAATAAAATATCTACTTGGCCCTATTCACAAATGATTCTAGTTGCTTGCACATGACAATTATATGAATATAACAGGAATCACAAATGACATTCCTAATATAGTTATGTATAATTAGCCTTAATTGACATTAATTCAAAGCATTTGCTTTGAAATTTATAGGCAATCTATTCATTATTTGAAAAGGCAGCTATATTTCTCAGAAATGAAATTCTGTAAGAAGAAATAATGCATCATTTCCCATACTTTATATCTAATACTTATTTAGCATTGGACAAAAAATTGCTTGTGTTATATTGTATTTATAAAAATTATAGATTTATTTCCAATTATTTTTCCAGCCTCGTCCCATAGATAGCAGTTCCACTGAGGGATTCAAGCTGGATAAACTCAGTGGAGAAATTGAATTCAAAAATATCTATTTCAGTTACCCCTCTAGACCAAATATTCAGGTAAGACAGAAATTTTTCTTTTTCTTTTTCTTTTTATGCATGTAAAATAAATGTTGAAAGCTATTTTCTGTATGATCAGGGAAAGGTCTTAAGAATGTGCAATTACAAGCTTCATTGCAAAATAAAAACAATCTAACAGTAATAAAAATGTGTAATTATAGAAGATAAAGGATCTTTCTTAGATATCGTAAATAAGTCCTTCATTTTTAGAATGTTTTTATTGACTAAAATATATTAGATAGTCTTCAAGAATATTTTTCCTGTATTTCAGGCATGATCTATACTGTATTAAGCCAGAGAAATGACTAAATATATTTTAAATATATATTTATATTTGAATAATTCCAGATTCTTAGAGGTTTGAATTTAAAAATACAACCTGGACAGACCATTGCTCTTGTTGGTTCCAGTGGTTGTGGGAAAAGCACTACTATTCAACTCTTGCAAAGATTTTATGATCCACCACAAGGACAGGTTCGTTTTAATGCTTTAAATTATCAGGGCTACTGTGATATCTTATTATTGGGACTTCTGAATTTGACTTTTTAATTTAAAAAAAGCCCTAAATCAGGGCTAACAACAGCCACAACAAAACTTTTAATATACGTTTTCTAAAAACTGTACATTAATAATCAGTATCTAATAACTGTATATTAGTCATCAGTATCTACTTGATTACTCTATTAATAAAAGATATACACTGGTGGCTGTTACAAACTTCTATTTTCCTTCCTTCAGATCACCATAGATGGGCATGATGTTCGAACACTTAACATCAAGTGGATGAGGGAAAACATTGGCATTGTAAGCCAAGAACCAGTTTTGTTCGCTACCACAATTGCAGGCAATATTCGTTATGGTAGAGAGGATATTACTGATGCTGAAATTGAACAAGCAGCCAAAGAAGCAAATGCATATGACTTCATAATGAAACTTCCTGATGTAAGTAGCACAATGTTCACATTCTTGTAACAATGGTCCTCTAGTAAGGATGGAGGAATCTGTTTGCCCTCCCCCATTTATGTGCTTTTCAGATCTACCCCACAGTTTAACCACAATGTACTTTATCATAGAGCATTTTATTGAAACCAGTGTCATCCAACTAACCTTAACACTTGATACTTTGTTATGTAGCTAATTCATTTGTATCTAACATCTATAGCCGACCAGACATTGTTAAACTAATAATTCTCAGTATTGCTCACTGTAGGAATGTCTGCAAGGATTTAAAAAAACAAACAAACAGAGATCTCTGCAAAAATCTTACACATGCAGAATGTTGGGATTACCCTTTGTATCCATGACAAAACATACAAAAGGGAGAAGGTTTCAATTGCTGTTTAGTCTGCTTTCACAAGGGATGGATGTCTACACACGCACACACTGAGTTGCTCCTCTGATCTTTTTATATTGCTAGCAAGACAAACAGGTGGAATGCATTTCTATCAGTGAACAATAAAGCACACTTTCCACTTACTCCCACACTTCATGTTTTCTTTCAAGCATGCTCTATAATATTATCAAACCAACTTAAATGAATTTTCATGACATATATTATTAAACATCCAATTCTCAATTACTCATAACAATCAAATGAAGAAATTACAATAAAATTAATCCAACATAGAAATATAATAAAACATAGATATACTAAAGATACTAAATATTCTGAGCTGTAGATGATCAATAGTACTTTAACCAAATATTAGGAAGTCCTGAGTTGTTATGACCTTGGTTCAATTTAAAACATAAAGATATTGTTAAATTATGACAAATGAAAAAAGCAACACTAATTTTTTGGGGCATCTACACCTATTCCGAGATGAACAACCCACAACCTCTATAACTTTATTGTTTCTTTTTTTTTCCTTGATAAAGTAAGCAAGATTCTACAATTAAGACACAACCATTTTTTTTAAGGTGGTTGCATTAACTTCATAATTTTATAAGTTCCAAAAGTAAATTTTACTGAACAAGTACATGGCAAGAGGCAAAGATGAATTTAAAAGAATCAAATAAATATATTCAGAAATTAAAGTTCTATTTTATAATTAATATTGAAGTTAATATTGAACTTCATAAATCAAAAAGGCATATTAACTTGCCATAGCTGTTGAAATTTCTTAGATCATCACACTTTTATTTTTATAGATGTATGAAGTGAATCTTGGCAATAATGAAAAGGGCAAGTTAATTCCTTGACTAAAATGAAAATATAATTATAGCTCTTCAATTGTGTTAACATTCTGTTATTATTTTTTTCCTTTTTCTATGGATTTGAGGTTATGTTTTTCTTTAAATTAGGTACATTATTCCTAGCAGGAAATCCTGCTCACTTTTAAAAGTATTGCTTTGTACAACTTTGTTGTAAAAAGTAGAGAAGGGGGAGGGGAGGAGGGAGGGAGAAGGAGGGAAAGGGGGAGGGAAAGGAGAAGGAGGAGAGTGATCAATGTATTCTGTAAATCATCAGTTGTATATCCTTCTGGAAGCCTGAAGCAATAACTGATGTTGTAAATCAGAATTGATTAATGTTTACAACATTATACTGCATTCATTCGAAGTTATATATTTGTGTGAGTTGTACATCCCTTTGAGTATTTCAATATATTTCATTAAGATTATGAACAATATTTAATATCATATTTGTCAGGTGTTAGAAAGTTTCTGTTTCTGTTTACTTTGCTCTGTAACAAGGCCTTATGATTCCCCAAATAGATCCAAGTGCAAAAAAAAAAATCTGATTAAATAATTCTGAGCTTTGTTTTGTGTTCTACAGCAAAATGACAGTCATGACCCTTACGTACAAATTCTGGTAACATGAAGTTTTTTTCACTTAACTGTCAAAATTAGAGTGAATAGTGTGGGCAATCAATTTTTCTATAGTGTTTAGTCAATTATGTCTGAAATCTTTACTCATTTTTCTGAAAATAGAGATCTATTATATTAAATATTTTGCCTTTGGAAATAATATGGAAACCTGAGAGGGTGCAAAATGTAGTTTTAAGCCACATGAAGAAATGTAAATTTTTTTGTAATGGCAGTAAGACTAGTAAATATACAGAGGTCCCAGAAACAGGAATCTCATCCTATCTTTCCTCAAGTTCACTTCTTTTCTAAGCCTTGATATTTTGGAATTAGGTCAATTTTTTTAGGGTTATTAGATATTTTTCTTTGTTTTTCTTGCTAAAATAACCCTCAGATCATAAAGCTTTCACTGGTAGATTTGTAACGATTTGTAAGGAAATCAAAGGCATACTCATTCAGGTTACATGGGTGTTTCTAAAACTTTTCTTGAATGAGATTATTAGCTGCTATGTCTTGTGAATATTCAATCATTATAGTATGATATGTTGTTGTAATGGAGAGTGAACTAGCTGTCTCAATTATGCAGCTTTTACAGTCAGTAGTTAATTATATTTAATGACTAGCTTTGTTTAATGGGTTTGTGCATCAATGTACACTCTTTTACTTACTTTGAGACATTTACTTAGAGACACTCTCTTTTGAGCAATGGAAATTTTAATCACACTGGAAACATTAAGAATCAAAGCAGTAGCTCAGAAGTAGAGCAATGAAGTGTTGTATTTATGCCGCATTCATACAAATGAATGTTACTCAGAGCATGCCAACATGGAACTTCCTTTTTTCTTTAAGAATCTTTCATGTCATTGTTTAATTAAATCATCCCTGAGATTTTGAGAGAGAAACTATTGGCACAGTTCATCTGATCAAAATGTCAAGAGAGCAACAAAGCCATATTCAATGAGAAAGAGTGTCTGCAGATAGAAAGTGCTCTGTTTTCTTTAAAACTATGTGCGTGTCCATGAGCACCTGCAGGCACATATTGTGTGCTTGGTTAATATATTCAATATACATGCTTGCATACTAATAATCTTTTCTCACTTAAAAACACATATGAGCATACACAGTATTCATTTCTATATTTTGAATATCCCAGAAATTTAATACCAGGGTTGGAGAAAGAGGAGCCCAGCTCAGTGGGGGTCAGAAACAGCGTATTGCTATTGCTCGTGCCTTGGCCAGAAACCCCAAGATCTTGCTGCTGGATGAGGCCACCTCTGCTTTAGATAATCAGAGTGAATCCATAGTCCAAGCAGCACTTGATCAGGTAAAGATGCCTAGTTAAATATGATTCTGTAGTATTTCAACTATATATAAAGAATGACTTTAAGAAATTAAAAGTCTGTTGGTGAATAAATGTAAGTAAATGCATCCACAGGTGATCAAAATTATTTTCAAAAAAGAAAAATTTACTCAAATATGTATTATTTAGAGGATCTAGCAAAGTTTGCAGGATGGGGAATTGGGAAAAATTGGGGAAGATTTGTTTAACAGAAGTCCAAAGAGGGATATAGTTAGTGTTTTTGAAACAGTTTTGCCAGTTTGCTTCTATGATAAACACTGAAATGCTTTGACTATTGTAACAATAAAATAAAAATCATCTAATAGTAAAAATGCTAAATATATCAATATTTCAGTGTTTCAGAATGGAGAAAGATAGGCATAGCGCTTATTACAACTTTTTACTAGACTCAACATTGTTTGTATTTAAAGATTATGGGTTTAAAGATACAAATAAAAACTATATCCTGCCTATATTAGACAGTTTGTTCTTTTAAAAAAGCCCATCTTACGCTAATATCTTAAAGCTACAAATGACGTTTTAAACCTCATAAAATCAAAAGCTTATCATTTCATTTAAGACCTTCCAACCATTTTACAAGTATCTGGCTCAAAACTGAATGATTAAAAGTAGCATTTATGGATAGTGCACAGATGGGTGTGCTTTTATTATTGCTTGTATCTGTATGTCTGTGTTTTCCTGTAACATAAGTTTCAGTATTAGTCATTTTTACAAGGTGATTCATTAACCATTTATTTTGGTTATTCTATTAATACCAATGAACTTTCCAGAGAAAAGAGTCAGAAATGTCCCCTTAGTGTTCCAGTTCTTGCTTTCTTTTATGAATTGGGAGATTGTTTCCATTTTATAAAAGGACTCACTGTAAAGAGAAACTCAAACTATACTACCCAAAATTATCACATGATTAATCTATCAAATCTACCAAACCAGACCTTTGTTTAATCAACTCTAGATGATGATGTCTCCCATTATATCCAATCGACCAAAAGAAAGTAAAAAATGCATGAGGTAGATAATATTTCCATTATTTTAATCAGCTCAAACTATAGAATGATATAAAATATAAAAATGAATGATAATAAGTATTTTTGTCATTCCTGGAATGTGAACAGATCAAAAGCCAATCTAGACATAAGACCAAAAATTTAAGATGATAAATTCAGGGAAGCCTGAAAATTTGGAAAGTGGTTTCTTTATTTATTTGATAGATATTTTGAATGTTCCTATATGGTTTTCAATTAAAAAATAGTGGTTTTACTTATATAGCTTACATTAATAACTAGACAATAAATATTTAATATGAGAATACAACAAAATCATAACTTCAACAAAAAGTTGCAATCATTTTCATAAAACAGAAAGTGCTTATCTATTATATTTTCCTTGTGCCAGTGCTAGGGTCAGGAACAATATGATATATACTAGACAAAGGTTCTGGAGAGACAAGAGATTTCTTTTTTTTAACCACTGTAACTAGACTGCATAGCCAAAGGTCTATGGAGATTCATCCAAATCATGGTTGTCCCAAAGATACTTTTTTCTAAAGACAACTAGACTTTCCTGGTTTTTCCTTAAAGATGTTTCACTTCTAATCCAAGAAACTTGTTTGGTTCTTGGATAGAAACAAAACATTTTCAAGGAAAAACAAAGAAAGTCCAGTTGCCTTTTGAAAAAAGCATCTTTGGAATTGTAAATTAGAGAGCTTGAAAGCAGTTCTCATCAGTTGCCAAATGGCAAACCAAAAACTCTTATGTTTTTTTTTACAGTTGCCCGACATTGTACTTAAATTGGTGTGAAGCAATAACCATGATTTAAAGTACTCTATCAGTAATGAAACTTGTAGTTATAAGTGAATTTTTAAATCTGTGTGATATATTCAACCATATTTAAACAACTATGGATTATAGATATACTATATTGACATAAAATATGAGATATAAATAAGCACTAGAATATCTTGTTAAAGCAATTGACACATAAATTGATACATTTATGTCATGAACTAAATTTTTAATAGATCTTATCGCTATACATGAAAAAATATAGGGCAGTATTGTGAAGAAATTCATGTTTTAGATAAGTCCCTTTTTCTTTTTCATTTCCTTTTCTTTTTTTATCCTTCTTTGAAGGCCAGGACTGGGCGCACCACCATTGTAATTGCTCACAGACTTTCTACAATCAGGACAGCTGATGTTATTGCTGGCTTTGAGAAGGGTGTTCTGGTCGAACAGGGGACACATAGTGAACTCATGGCACATAAAGGAGTTTACTATGCTCTTGTAATGCAGCAGGTAATGGGATTCAGTGGCTTGCTTCAAATGTGACACTATATGCTTTATGAGGATAATTCTCAGGTATGCAATTTCTGCCTTTTCCACATCCTAACTATGAGAGGTCTAGAATCATCCATTTGGGTAAATTGCAATATAGCATTAACTACAAGAGGAAAAACATTCCACCTTTATAAATGATGTTTGAAACTATCTTGTAGGGGGCGTACATAAGCCCACCAATGTGCCTACCATCCCTGTCCTATTGTTTCTTTTATTTTTCTTATATGCACCCATTTCATGTGTTCATAACTATGTATATACTTGTACCTATTATCTTGTAATTGATTGACAAATCAAAATAAATAAATAAAAATAAATGAGAAGATACTATTTGTCCAGGTTTACATTTAGCTTTGGCTAAATGTTGTAGCTAGTCAAAATAGGATTCAGGAACATATATGTCCACTATTCCACAATACTGAATAATAGTCAGGCAAGTTAACGAGATGTATTGGCTGTCTCTAGTCGATCAAAGAAATATTACTGTTAAGCTACATGTGCACCTTGATGAATGTTTATTTATGGCTATTTTTTAAATTTAAAATCTGAATGTTTAACAGCTTTCTGTTGCTTGTATCTGGCACCTTATAGAGTATTAACATTGACTTCCAGAGTAATCTCTTTTTCTCAAGAATGCCAGTGGATTCTTTATTGATCCAGATATGTTAGAATATAAACAAAGCAATGCTTCAGACATAGGTAAATGCAGTCAACCTTTCAAGATTCTGTGATGATAGCCCAGTATCTCTCAACATTGACAGCTTTAAGGACTTTAACTTCCAGAATTCCCAGCCATGAATTTTTATTTTTTATTTTTGCTTAGTCATTAAACAAATCACAAAATTGTGAAGTGAATCCAACTTCCTCCATTGACTTTGCCTGTTACAAGCCAATTGGCAAAATGTAACCCTGAGAAGCTGCAACCGTTGTAAATCCATGCTGGTTGCCAAGTGCCCAAATCACAATCTCATGACCATGGAAATGCTGCAATAGTAGTAAATGTAAGGACAAATCATAAGTCACTTTTTTCAAAGTCACTAAAGGAATGGTTGTAAATCAATGGCTTCCTATAGATTTTATTCTAATAAGTTGAAATTAGAAAAATTGATAATTTTTTTCTAATTTGTTTTCTTTTTATAAATGTTTAGAATTACCAGAGTGAAGAACCAGAGAGTGAAACATCAAATGAAGAGACAGAATTTGAGACTGAGGATGAAAATAGTGAAATTTCTGAGAAAGAAGATTTATATGAAACAGCAGATCTAAATGACTTGGGGAGTTCTAGTGGTGGTACAGAAGTGGCCAAGTATGGAAGTTTACAAAGAATATCCAACAGGCCTTCCCTCAGTAGGGCTTCTACTAAAAGATTTTCTGAAAGGAAAAGGAGAAAAAAACAGAAGAGGAAAGCAAAGAAAGTCCGTGTGGTTAGTATTAAGATAGTTTCTAAAATAACTTCTATATTAAAAGCATGACGCCTCTGTGTAAATAGTTTAGTGTTTACTGGAAATTGGTATCTCCGCCTTGTGATTCTAGTAATAAACCAGAGTTATAAGAAAAGCTTTGTTCTTTCCATAAATGTATTTATCCATGCATTTGATTTTATTTTCAAATAAATTCATGAGTAAAGGAACCCCAACTGTTAGGAAAAAATGACATTCTGTTTCATTCATCCCTGCCCTATGTTTGGTAATTATGATGATGTACATATCAAACAATATGAACAACTTGAGAAAATCAATTAGGAAATTTGTTTCACTTTTGGACTTTGGGATTATACTTCATTTTAAACCTGCCACATCAAAACTTCATCTGAAACACATGATTCAAACATAATGAGAACCGAAAGTTAATGAACAGGCAACAAGATCCTAACCCATTAGTAATGCAAAAGAATGATTCATGCAGAAATGTTGCCATTCATGAAGGCTTTCTCTTACTTTTTAGTGACCTTTGTGGACATATTTTGAGATAAATTGGTGTTTTGTTCTTTTTCTTTTGTTTTCACCCTTGTATTCATTGTCTGAGATCATAGAAATGACTGGGCTTGAATACAGAAGTCAGTTTCCTTTCAGTGCTGTACAGTTTCAGTAATTCTCAGTGACATTTCACCCATCAATAGAATTGCTGCTTGTATTCTTGTTGGTGATAAGGAGAATTTTCTGTCTTTACAGAAAGAGACTCTTCCAGATGTTCCTTATACCAGGATTCTGGCTCTGAATAAGCCTGAATTCTGTTACATAGCAGTTGGGGTCGTTGCTGCAGCCATTGCTGGAGGTGTTACTCCTGCCTTTGCAGTTCTGTTTGGTAAAATTATTGGGGTATGTTTAGGACTACTTAATGCTTCTACTTCCTTTTTTTTCAGAAACTATAAAACTCAACAGATGACTGATTTCTTATTATGATCTTACTTAATTGGAAGCATTTCAATTTTCTCATCATCTCAGTTCCACCTCTAACTTTCCAAAAATACATTGTAATTTCTAAATCATTTCTCCCAAATGAAATGAATAATCTTAATCCATGTGATCTAAGAATCCTCCAAAACAAGAAAGAGTAGCCCAGAACATATTCTGGGCTGTTTTTCTGGTGTGAATTTTGAATTTTGTTCTGATATAGTCATCATATAAACATATAAGCATTCAATTTATTTTGTGTATAAACTGAATGCTAATAGGACAATAAAATGTCATACATAATGCATTTCAAAAGCCACTGGCATGGAAGGTTGGGGAAGAGAAAGAGAGAGAAGAAAGGGGAAAATACATAAAGAGAGAGGAAGAATGGAATCCCCACTTCCTTTTAATCTGGCCATGTACAATACATCTGCCAAGGAGGTCCTCGACTTATAACTATTTGTTTAGCAACCATTCAAAGTTATGACAGTGCTGAAAAAAGTGATTTGCAATCATTCCTCGCACATTGTGTGATTGTGATACAGGCATTTGGCCTATATTTACACTATCCCAGGTTACATATTTGCTATTTGCAATGTTCTCAGGGGATTTCCAACAAGCAAAATCAATTCAGAAATCCAGATTCACTTAACAATTATGTGATTTGCTTAAAAACAAAAAAAAGATCATAATTTGGGTGGAAGTCACTTAACAAATGTAGTGGAAGTTTCAGAATTCATTTCTGATTATAACTTAAGGATTACTTGTACATTATTCTTGTGTAAATGCAGTCTTGAATTTTAAAAAATTGCCCTTATACTATAAGAGGAATGAATGGCAGTTTGCCAATTTGATGCACCAATTCCTTGTGTGTCCAATAAATCTCACTTGGCCAATAAAGAATTCTGTTCTGTTCTATTCTAATCTATTCTATTCTATTCTATTCTATTATATTATATTGATGATACTTGATTAGCTTTAATAATATTTCACAATTCCAGACAGTTCCAAGTATGTTTAAAGATATTAAAGATATTAAACTTTAAAATCTAAATACTCAGTAAAATAATCTTTTTCTTCAATATGAAACTGAAGTCTAGAACAGTCCTTTGGTCAAGTGCCTCTTACTTGAAACTTTAGTTGATTTGTGTCTATGGAAAAGATTAGGGTATCTGCAGGAGATGGTGAAAAAAAGTCAAGATGGCAACCTAGACAGTACAATTAAAAATCCACATATAAAAATAGGTATTAATTACACTCCTCAGCTGCCATCTTGACTATTTTTCAGCATATCTTGTGGAGATTTCTGACCTTCTCATCATGATCTCCCAAACGATGGAGTTCCTTCTCCACAAAAACATTAATCTGGTTCATCCAACAGATTATATATCAGTATTTAATTTCCCATACTGGACATTATTTTTCATGGGAAAGGAGATATAAATTAAAAATAGAATTCATTGAAATATTTTATTCACCGACGGATGCAGTAGGCTGCAGTTCACAGAAGCTTATGCTTCTGTATTGTTAGCTGGAAAAGTGCTTACCACACTCCTGAATTTCTCCTGCCACACTAATGACGTTCTTGTCCTACAATTATCTGGTATGTTGGTTCCATCCATATCACAAACACCTGCAGGAAACTGTACCCTACAGATATTTCAAATAAATAAAATTATTTTTAACCTTTTATTCATATAGTACTCTTTTACAAACTTCTATTTGGCCCTGATTAATGTTCACCTTTGAATTTAATTATTTTTGACAAGGAATGAACATGATCCAGATTTCTATTTTTTAGAAAGTCATAAGATTCAGCAACAAATTCATTTCTCATGGAGTGCTACCAAACGTGGCTTGCAAAACTCCATGCAATCTCTAGATGGCAGTAAAGAGGTCAACTTTATCACACTGCTGCCATCTAACCTTTATTTCCTATCATCTGAATTAGATTAATGGTCACTGAATTAGAATTGGTTTCAAATTCATGTAAAATATAGTCTGCTGTTCAGAATAACATGGTAACATTAGATGGTAACATACAGAGAAATCAGGATGGTAACATACAGAGAAATCAGGAAAATTGAGTTGCAGGAAATGGCCATAAATTGAACTGCAACTGTTTCTTGTGCTGGTGATTAAAAGTATGCTTTGCCACTCAGGCTTTCCAAGAACAAGATGATGTAAAGAAAAGCCAGAATACAGTGCTGTATTCTCTCATGTTTCTGGTGTTGGGAGTGATCAGCTTGATAACTTACACAATCCAGGTAGGTTCTAGTACTAGATCTACTTAATAAGAAATTATCACAAAAGAGCACCCTATAAGAAAGAGATGATTTAAACAGTACTAAGTAATTCAACCAGTGCAATATGAAAAGGCTTTCAATTTTAAAAAGATGGACTTTTGACATGATGCTTTGTTTATTAGATAGAATCCAATAAATCATTGCAATCCCATAAGTCACATGAATATCATCCAGGGTTGCTTTGGCTATCTTAACATATACATCCAGGCCTTTTCAACATTCAGTGTGCTTCTTTGTTTACCTTTTTATTCAAATTTCATCAGGCAGTTTCCCAGGATAGTAATAGACACTTACACTTATATACTGCTTCACAGTGCTTTACGGTCCTTTCTAAGTGGTTTACAGAGTCAGCATATTGCCCCCAACAATCTGGGTCCTCATTTTACCGACCTCAGAAGGATGGAAGGCTGAGTCAACCTTGACACATTCAGGATCGAACTCCTGGCAGTGGGCAGAGTTAGCCTGCAATACTTCATTCTAACCACTGTGCCATAACATGCAATCGTTACTATAATTAGTAATTTTTCCCTCCTTAATCTTTGATATCATCCTGTCTTTATTTCTTGAATTTGTTAAGTTCTACATTAATAAATACTTGAAACTGCCACTCACTTATTTAAGGATAGTCTCCTCTTCAGATAAGAATAGCCCTTTTCTAAAAAATAAAAAACTAAAAGTTTTGTCTTTATCTTTTGCAGGGATTCACCTTTGGGAAGTCTGGAGAAGCTCTCACAATGCGGTTGCGCTCTCTTTCTTTCAAAGCCTTGCTACAGCAGGTAACAAAACAGAGCAGGAAAAAGAAAGAAATAGCACTTTGGGGACAAGTTTGGATCACCAATAAAAGAGAACATCAGAGTTGAAATGAGGAGTCCTTGGTGCTCTCTGAGTTTGACTGATTTCTTGCAGATATTTCATTACCCACATCATCATGCCAGAACCCATTTAGAAATATGCATTAGCAAAAGTCTACCAATGAATAAAAACAGTAAATATTATTAAAATAAATGAGGAATCTCAAGTCAAGCTGCTGAATTTAGGTGACCCAAGTTCTTCTCTTGTCTTAGCAAGAACATGAAGCATAAAATCATAAGTGATGATTTTAAGAATTCCCAGCTGACTTAAGCCCGAAGATTGTCTGATGCTTTTTCATCTAAGTATTAAACTAGTCCAATTGTACTTTGATTTTCCAATCCAGCCAAGATGCAGTCCAAAATAGTGACTTGTTGAATAAAAAGCTAATGCTTAAGAAGTTTTCAGACTTCCATATAGCCTAGAATTATCTATAAAGATATAGGAACATAATGCACCACTTCATCCTTTTAGATTCCAAGTGAGTTATATTGCCAAAATGATGTATTCATTAACCCACGGAACATTTAATGCTTGGAGGCACTAAATTTAACATCTCTTTTAATCGTGGAAAATAACATTTGAAGGCCCAAGAATTAATTTCATCATTATAAATAGCTAATAGGAGGAAAGCTGCACTTTTACTTCTGTAGGCCTTTTCTGTTTTTTTTAAGTAGACAGAAGAAATGCTGACTTCCAGAGATCATTATATTTTATTTGGGAAATAATGGTGAATGAACAGCTGGTCCCATCATTTCAGTATTAAACTATTTCAGTCTATTACATTTTTTCATTGTCCCACCACTCTATTTTTTTATTGGGTGCATCATGGAACAGGTAGTAGTGGATAAAATATCAAGTTAGCAACTATGACCATATGATTGAACCCCTGCCCTCCTTTTAAGTAAAAATAGAGCAGGTGTCAATCAAGCATTTGCAGCTATCATTTTTTGACTCCCAGTGTGGACACCTCTTGTTTTGTTACATCAACCTTATACTAAATTGGTAAATTAAAATCAACATTGAGAACAGATAGCTAAAAACTTCAGAGTTGCTGCCTTGATGCCAACCAAGAAAGATCACTTGATTTTGATATCAGTGTAGTGGATGACAAAATGTAATAGATTTTGCATGTTTTGTGACTACCATTATATATTCAGAATTACAACAGAAAAGTGTGTCACTCTCAACTAAGAAATAAAGACAATTTTAGGGAGTAATGGCAGGGAAAAAAAGTTATGTTGCCAAAATATGTTTGTACCATAATTCGATACAAGAAGAAAGGTTCCGAGTTCTAACAAGAAGTTCTAATTGTTAATTTCAATTATTATTTCAATTTGTTCATTTTGGTTTTAGGAAATTGGATGGTTTGATGACCACAATAATGGTATTGGAGTTCTGTTAACCAGACTTTCAACAGATGCTTCCCAAGTTAAAGGAGTATGGCTTTTGCGTATTGTTTTTATATATTTTGTTGGAATTATAATTATCCTAATATCAATAAGAGACTTCTGCAGGAAACAGCAGAATAAATCCATTATTTGAATCATTTTCACATTCTGAATACATTGGGGTCTATGTTTGTTTTGTGTCTTCAGACAAGTATTCTACTTGCACTTTCTAAAATAATCTGCTCGGGAATGACACATTCTACAAGACCCCAAGATTCTATTAATCAGTTTGGCATTGAAGCTAACTGCCAACCAATTTACTGGCTTTGCAGTATTTCCAGATGATATCATATTTACATAAAGAAATGATTCTGCATCAATTTCATGGGACAATGGGCAGTTTCAACTAATAAAGAAAAATTATGTAAAAAGTGTTTTCAAGAAAGTTAGCAACATGACTTGGAAAAGCAGGAAATAAAAATTAATCATGCCACCTGACGTGAACTTTCCATGCATATACCTTTATACCTTAGCAAAACATATATACATTGTGTTTTCACAGAGAAAGAGAACCTGTGAGCCTTCAGATGTGTTAAACCATCTGAATATTTACATGCACACATATAAAATCAGATTGATACTATATAGTACAAAGCTATTACATAATCTAATAGTTTTAGTTGAGATACCAAGAAGCCTTCTCCCAGAAGACAGCCTTATTGTGAATGTTATAAAAAGGATGTTTATTGTGGAAAAGATATAATTTGTTTTTCTTATTTATTTTCAAGGCTACTGGAAGTCGGTTGGCTTTAATGACCATGACTTTCTTCACACTTGTGACAGCTCTTATCATTGCTTTTGCACATGGTTGGCATTTAACGCTGCTCATCTTAGCTTGTATTCCCTTCGTCATTGTTGCAAAGGCTATTCAAGCGAAATCGATAGAAGGTCATGCAGCTCAGGATCAAAAAGCTCTTGAAGAAGCTGGAAGGGTATCTTCTGCGTATTTACACACATGGATAAGATTAATGCTATAGTGGTGATAAGTAGGCAGTAAATGTTCTATGATTTGAACTTTCAATAGAGTTACATCCATAACTCTGAACAATTTCAGCAAGATCTCAGTCTACTTTAGTATGGTTCTTAGTCTTCATTTTTCCCAGTAGTCCTTCTCTAGAAAAATATGGTCTATTTATTTACATGCCACTCTTTCTCAGAATGTATTTCAGGCAGTGTAATGTGAAATCACTTAACACAAACTCAAAAACTTCTGTATAATGAAACAAATAATCTGGGGAGAAGCACAATTTGAAAACTCAAATTAAGCAAGCCTGGGTTTTGGTTGTTGCTTAATTGAAATTCCTATCATTCTTTTTGTATGCTGACTAGAGTTAACCAAGAATTGTTCTTTAAAATGATTTGACAAGCACAGGTTCTCTTGACCTCCATTGCAATATTCATTACACAAAACTGAAAAATGTCTTCCCACAGAAGGAGTCAATAATTCACCAATGCTGAGCATTCTTTGCTCAGCAGAATAGGAAAACAAAGAAGCACTTTATCCCATATTTTTGCTTTCTGGAGAAGGAGAAAAACATCCTGAATTCTTATCCCCCCCTCCCTTCACCATGAAGAACATAGGGCAAGAAGTGAAGGGATTTCAGAAAGTTAATTCTTTAGTAGAATATTGCTTCAAAAGGGAATGTCAGAGATTTAACTTGTTGGTCTGCATTGCCTTTGGAGATAAGCTAACAATAAGTATAATTGTCTAAATCTAATTTATTTAACAATTCTTTAATAAATCAAAATGGTCTAGATTTACACATGATAAATTATGATCCATGCATTATAAGCACATGTTTTATAGTATGCTATCCCATGGGTTTTGTACTTTAGGTAGATAATGCTAAACATCACAAAAATCCTTGTATCACTGAATGAATGCCTTATATTTTCCCTTTTCCCCCAAATCTAGATTTCAACAGAAGTTGTAGAAAATATAAGAACTGTTGTGGCATTAACAAGAGAAGACAGATTTTTTGAGAACTATAAAGCAAGCTTATATAAACCATACAAGTAAGAATTTAATTTTTTATATGTTTTGTATGTGAGTTTGTGTGCACTATATATTTTATATGTATATTCCTCATTATAGTCATGACTTTAAAATGTTTTTCAACAAAGTTTTTAAAAAAGCATCAGTAAAAAAGAATCTAAACATAGACACACACACACATATCTACATTTAAATACACACACACACATGCATACATAACAGTAATCTTTCACACACAAAGACACACATGAAATTGTAATGCAAACACTTATCCACATTTAATGTTTCTATTCAAAATATTTGGACAGATAAGATGATCGACTAGGAAAAGTATTTTTAACATAGCTCAGTGTTTCTCAACCTCAACAACTTTAAGAGGTTGTATTTCAACCTCCTATAATATGGGTGTTGAAGTCCACAGCTCTTGATAAGGTTAATCAACATTGATACAGTTATAAATCGTGGTCAGTTTTGAATTTTATGATTGATTGTGAATTATATCAATTATTTTCTTTTATTAGGGACTCATTAAAGAAGGCTCCTATTAATGGATTATCCTATGCCATAGGGCAGAGTTTCAACTTTTTTATAAATGCTGCTGTCTTTAGATTTGGAGCATGGCTTATTGCCCATTGCTTTATGAACTTTGAACAACTGTTTATGTGAGTATACTAGCTTTTATGGAGGGTAATGAAAATATGAACTGAGGTTACCAATTTTCATATGTGGATATACATATAGTTTTAAAGCAAGAACAATCATGTTGAAATGAAGGAAAAATTTGTATAATCAATGTCTTAGCCTTGTCAATAAACTGTTTAAGGAAAGGCTTACAACAGTCAGCACCTAAATATGCCCTTATCTAGGCTGCCTTTTGATGTTTTTGTCACAACCTAAAAATAATTAACAAAAATACTTTTAAAATGTAAAAAAAGAATTTGAAATATCAATAGTTTTTGGTATTCTCCCAGATAATTTTTCAAGATTCCATACAAAAACCTGGAATTTCTTCAAAATAAGAGACATCAAGATCTCTGATATGAGATTGCTAAATTTCATTAATATCTATGGAGATTCTCAGTCTTCCATATCATTGTTGTCCCAAAGGTGCTTTTTCAAAGAGGCAGCTAGACTTTCTGGTGTTTCTTTGAAGATGTTTTGCTTCTCAAGAAGCTTCTTCAGCTCTGACTGGGTAGTGAGGAATGGAAGGATTTATACTCCTTGACAAGCTATCTGCAAGGAGTATTATTCCTTTCATTTCTCACAAACCAATCAGAGCTGAAGAAGCTTCTTGGATGAGAAACGAAATATCTTCAAAGAAAAACAGAAAGTCCAGTTGCTTTTTGAAAAAGCACCTTTGGGATCAATATCATGAAATTTCCCCCCTCCCAAAAGTTGGAGGATTTCAATTTCTGTGTTATTGTTTGTAAGTTTATTGACATTTGTGTCATTATGTTAGAATATAGAATCATGGCACCAGTTGAAAAGTTCCTGGTGTCATATACAAAGAATTAGGAATATATACTTCTATATAAGTCTCACATGGCCTGGGCAGCTTACAATTAAAACATAAACAAACACAAACACAGAATAAAATAAAGTATAATAAATAAAGTAATAAGAAATGTTAAAACAATTAACACCAGTCACTGGGAAATCACATGAACATTATAGCCACTTTATGGGCTCCTCACTACACTCCAGCTCCCAGATCAGATAGCAATGCCAGTCTTCATGCTCTTCTAGAAGGCAATCAAGATTAGGGTGAGCTTGGCCTTTTGGGGAATAATGTGTTATATGGCACAGGGAGAAGCAGAAAAGGTACTTCTCCTAAGTCCTGTCAGATGACACTATCTAGTGGATAGTATTTACAACAAACTATTCTGTCAGATCTGATGGGATAGGTCATCACTTAGGAGAAATAGTCCCTCAATAACCTTGCCGGCCACATATAATTTAAAAATGACAGCTTTTGACAGCTTGATCATGACAAGAGATAATTCTGAATTCCAAACTCTCTCTTTTGCAACATAACATCTTAGTTTTTGACTGATGGGATAATATTTGCCTTACTGATGAACATTGTCATAAGCAAGGTTGGGATGCTACAAGTTCTGCCCAGCTCTATAGAACCGGTAGCTCTGAAGAGCAGCAGACACCAAACCAGTTCTGTATTTGCTGCTGTTTGGCACACCCGCCCACCCGGGCTCTTACCTGTCCTTTATTTTCTGCTTTTTCAACTTCAGATGCTTTGCACAGCACAGCTGGGGTTGAAAAAGCAGGAAAAAAGTAGCTTTTCAAATGCTGCACACGTGCGCGCAGCTCTTTTCAGCTGTCTGGATGGCACAGCTTAAGGATTTTTACACATGCGTGCAAACCTAGTCACCGAACCAGTAGTAACATCAGTTGAAACCCACCCCTGCTCATAAGGCACATTTATATGTATCTTTATAAAGTTTAAGACATACTAAATTGACTGAGATTTTTCCAACAAAATACATAGAAAATTACTATTACAAATACTTGATCTTGACTAAAATAATCTTCTTGAATAGTATGAAATCCCTTTGTTTCAATTTGTCAAATTTTATCCAAAATTTTTTATCCAAAGTTTCACTGCATTTTATAGCCATATAGGCTTTTGGCAATATGTTTTATTTTATCTTATTTATTATATATTGTGCTCCAGTGGCAGGATTCAATTTTTTTTACTCTGTGGGCATGGCTTGGTGGGCGTGGCAGCAGAAGGATACGGTAAAATTTTCAGTCAGAGGCTGTTTTTGCCGGTTCTCTGAACTACTCAAAATTTCTGCTATCGGTTCTCCAGAACCAGTCAGAGCCTGCTGAATACCACCTCTGGTATGCTATATATCCAAGATATAAAATTCAGTAAATTCTTCTGTTTAAAGAGGCTGACATTATAAAATTCAAGCTGCAAAATCATGCCATTTACAGTTGATTTCAACAAAGTTTGTTACTTAAAAGTTTACCTTCATATTATTTTCTGATACACCCCTTTAGTATTTTTGTTTTATATTTCCAGAGTCTTCACATCAGTGATTTTTGCTGCAATGAATGCTGGCCAAGCTAATTCTCTTGCACCTGATTTTAGCAAGTCAAAGGTTTCTGCTCAAAGAATATTTCACCTTTTGGATCGAAAGCCTGTAATTGATAGCTATAGTGAAGAAGGAGAAAAAATAGTAAGATCTTACAGCTTATGCTTATTATGTCTTTAATATATTGAGTTGACATATTTTAATGAAAATTAGCAATGGTAACTTAGAAACTTTGGTTTCTGCAAATTTGATTTAAAAAATTATTAGGCATGTGTATAATTATTTCATAAATGAATAAACCAATATTACATTCAATATTATGCAATAGATATCATTTTAAAATCCTGGGACTTATTTCTGAAAAAAGCTACTTCTATAAGAATTTTGCTCCAGTCTCTTTGTTTCAGTGGGAAATTTAAGGTCATTCTTAAATTAAACTTCCCTGTCAGTGAATTGTCCCCTTACATTTTAATAAATTTAAAATATTTGCTGCATTGTATGTTGTAAACAATAAAGGAGTAACAGTGGAAATAGCCATTCATCATGTATGGAAATGACCAAGAAAATATATATTATATATTAATGGAGAAAATTCTATGTTTCACTTTTCTTTCAGTTAATTTCAAAATAACGTTAAACTGCTTATGTAAAAAGTCAAATAGCAGAAATTTTATATACTATTTCAGTTCATAAATTAAACTAGTTAGGAGGATAAAAGTTTGAAAAATGATTCCAGTCCATATCAAAATTTTATTTGAATAAATAGGTACAGGAAGGAGGTACATTATTGTTGTTGTTGCAGCCATTCCACTACTAATTTTCCTACTACGATTAGTACCACAGGAGAAGTATAGAGGAAAAAACCTAGAACATTGTGCAAAACATACTAACATCATTTCCTCACCTCTTTCTGCTGCAGGAGAAATTTGAAGGCAACATTGAATTTAAAGATATCCATTTTGCATATCCAACCAGACCAGAAGTTCAGGTTTTGCAAGGACTCAATGTAAAGATTAACAAAGGCCAGACACTAGCTCTTGTAGGTAGCAGTGGTTGTGGCAAGAGCACTTCTATTCAACTTCTAGAGCGATTCTATGACCCAATTTCAGGACAAGTGGTAAGTCGACCTTGATTCTACTGAAAACATTTCTGTGGTACATGAAGGCGTATACTAGTTCTTCTCTGTGGTATTATTGATTATGAGGCTTTATAATAATCCAGACCAGACAGATAGTTTGACAAAAGAATGTGAAAATTTTGGACATCTTAACTACCATTTTAATGTGATTTGTGATGAAGCTAAAGTGTGGGTGCACTTGTGTCAAAGATCTATACAGGAATAACAGTGATATCTGAAATAATGGTATTGAAAAAAGTACTACAAATTTTAGTATTCCAGAGAAAATGAAGGGCAGGAATTCATACAGTAAATCCTATAAGAATGTAGAAAAGCAAACCAGATTCAAGTTAGACAGTGTAATTAGAAAAAATGTTAAAATTTGAGGTTTGCTTACAGAGTGGATCTGTGGCTTTCTTACCAGAGCTCTTTCTGTGCTCAATAACTGAAGAATATGGTTATTGTGTCTTTATAAAATGGTAAAATAAAACAATGGTGAATTTAAAACCTGTGGGAGGATTAGTTTGTTAAATATGCCTTGGAAGATGTTTGACAAGTACAAAAGATAATGATGAATAAAATTGGGGGTGTATAGGTTGGTTGCAAGTAGAAGATGTCCCTAGACTGGGATTTCATTATTCAGCTGGTCATTAGTAAGCATTTGCCTGAGAATCTAAATAATGTGCAGCAAATTTACATAGATTGTATCATCGTCATAATCACAATCATTTTAGCCTGTCTATCCACTGCAGGATGAAGGCATCTTCTGCATGTTTCCAACCAATATGGTCCTGAACTTTCTTTTGTCAAATGGGCCCACAATACTTACTGGTGTCACTGATCCATCTTGTTTTAGGTGTCATTTGTGAATGCTTTTTAATTAAGTAGGATCCATTCTATGACTGCCTTGGTCCATCTGCCATCAATTAGCAGAAGGCAACATTGTATTTTGCTATGCGACCAACCCATTTCCATTTCAATTTTTTTACTCCCTTGATAATATTGTATACTTTGGTTTGTTCTCTAATCCATGGCAGGTTGTTCTATCTTGAACTTATATCATACGCTAGGGAATAGAGATATAAAAAGTAAAACACGACTCAAAAAGATAAAGGGAACACTTAAACAACACAATGTAACTCCAAGTCAATTACACTTCTGTGAAATCAAACTGTCCACTATCACCCAACTGATCCACTTAGGTAGCAACATTGCCTGATAATCATTTCACATGCTGTTGTGCAAATGTTTGTGCAATGTTGTGCAAACAGGTAGAAAGCATAGGAGTCAAAGACATCCCCAATAAAGGAGTGGTTCTGCAGGTGGTGACCACAGACCACTTCTCAGTTCCTATGTTTTCTGGATGATGGTTTGGTCACTTTTGAATGCTGGCAGTGCTTTCACTCTAGTGGTAGTATGAGACAGAGTCTACAACCCACACAAGTGGCTCAGGTAGTGCAGCTCATCCAGGATGGCACATCTATGCAAGCTGTGGCAAGGTTTGCTATGTCTGTCAGCATAGTGTCCAGAGCATGGAGGCACTACCAGGAGACAGGCCAATACATCAGGAGATGTGGAGGAGGCCGTAGGAGGGAAACAACCCAGCGTCAGGACCGCTACCTCCGTCTTTGTTCAAGGAGGGACAGGAGGAGCCAAGGCCCTGCAAAAATGACCTCCAGCTGGCCACAAATGTGCATGTGGCTGCTCAAAGGGTCAGAAACAGACTCCATGAGGGTGGTTTAAGGGCCTGATGTCCACAAGTGGGAGTTGAGCTTACAGCCCAACACCATGCAGGACGTTTGGCATTTGCCAGAGAACACCAAGATTGGCACATTCGCCACTGGTGCTCTGTGCTGTTCACAGATTGAAAGCAGGTTCACACTGAGCACATGTGACAGACGTGACAGGTTCTGGAGACGCCATGGAGATGTTCTTCTGCCTGCAATATCCTCCAGCATGACCAGTTTGGCAGTGGTCAGTGATGGTGTGGGGTGGCATTTCTTTAGGGGCGCGCACAGCCCTCCATGTGCTTGCCAGAGGTGGCCTGACTGCCATTAGGTACCGAGATGAGATCCTCAGAACCCTTGTGAGACCATATGCTGGTGCAGTTGGCCCTGGGTTCCTCTTAATGCAAGACAATGCTAGACCTCATATGGCTGGCGTGTGTGTCAACAGTTCCTGCAAGATGAAGGCATTGATGCTATGGACTGGTCTTCCCGTTCCACAGACCTGAATCCAATTGAGGACATCTGGAACATCATGTCTCGCTCCATCCACCAATGTCACGTTGCACCACAGACTGTCCAGGAGTTGGGGGATGCTTTAGCCAGGTGTGAGAGAGATCCCTCAGGACCATCGTCACTCATTAGGAGCATGCCCAGGCATTGTAGGGAGGTCATACAGGCACGTGGAGGCCACACACACTACTGAGTCTCATTTTGACTGTTTTTAAGGACATTACATCAAAGTTAGATCAAGCCTGTAGTGTTTTTTTACACTTTAATTTGAGTGTAACTCCAAATCCTGACTTCCGTGGGTTGCTAAATTTGATTTCCATTGATAATTTTTCTGTGACTTTGTTGTCAGCACATTCAACTATCATGTATTTAATAAGAATATTTCATTCATTCAGATCTAGGATGTCTTATTTTTGTATTCCCTTTATTTTGTTTGAGCAGTGTATATTGAAGGCTAAGATAATAATATTTGGTATGGAATTAATGATTGCAAATTATACATAAATGATGAAAAACTATAGCAATTAAATGAATTTGTAGAATGTTTACTAAAATACAGAAAATGTTTTTCTGGACAAAGAAACGTTTAATTGAGAAGAAACAAAAGATTTGAATGCAATAGCAATATGATATTTAAGAAATTGAGCAGTTAAATAAAAATAAGTGGGTTAAGGATCTATGAGTTCTGTATTCATGTGAATAAAATACAAAAGCATCACAAAAGAAATATGCTGTAGTTATTTGGTCACATAGAAAGATGAAAGAGAATAGAATTCCCAAAACTGTATGAAAGAAAGCATGAATGCATAGAGAAGAAAGAGAAAATAAGAAAGTTATGGTTGGACAGACTTGATGGAATCTCAAAAAAGGAAGTGAAGTGTACCCAACAAAAAGTAATATTTTAGGCAGGGTGAGTAAATATATATAAAATATTCAGGGTGAATATTTTAGCAGGCAAGTCAGTGTGATAGAGTAGTTTATGACCTGGGCTAGAAACTAGGAAGCTAAGAGTTTTAGTCCTGCTTTAGATACAAAGTCAGCTGGGTGATCTTGGGCAAGTCACTCTCAGCCCTAGCAACCAATTTCTAAAATCTTGCAAGAAGACTGCAAGAAGTAGTCCAGGCAGTTGCCAGGATTCAACACTGATTGAAAGCTCCTCCTCTAAAAAAAAAAAAAGTAATATATAGTGGAAACAAAGATAATTTCCAAGGATAGAAAAGTATAAAAATAAGAAAATACCATCAATTATATTGGTGAAAACTAAATTTAGTTATATATATTTTTTCTTACAACACTTTATTTTGCTTACTCTTACCTTTTTTTCATTTGTTTTGCATCATGTTGCTTATTCCAGAAGAGAACAGCAAGGAGTATATTTTAACTTTTCAATGAAGAGTATCATGTTTTCCTTTCTATTTCCAGATTGCAGATGGTGTAGACACTAAATTTCTACATATACAGTGGCTAAGATCCAGACTGGGCCTTGTACAACAAGAACCTATTCTGTTTGACTGCAGTATTGCAGAGAATATCCAGTATGGAGATAATAGCAGAGTTGTTAGCCAGGAGGAAATTGAAGAAGCAGCCAAAGCAGCCAATATTCACAATTTTATAGAAAATCTTCCAGAGGTATCTAGCATTGTTTTTCTGCATGAAATTAATTATTGCAGCTGGTACATGTATCTGTTGTGGATAAAACTAATGATCAGTAAAACAAACAAACAAGTAAATAAATAAAAAGCAAGAGTGTTTTTTGAAATTCAACAGATAATTTTACAGGTAATGCAAGTATCATAACCTCATTTGAAATCTATAAACTGAAGTTCAGAATAGGTGAGGGAACTTATCCCAAAAATAGAGTTATCAAACAACTATCACGAGGAGGACATATCCTCTTTTGTGTCCTCTTGTTCTCTGTTTGGCAAGCACAACCTTAAAATCAATGTTAGCTGAGTTTTTGAATGGCTGGATTTTTTGGACTGTGTTCACAACAATATGACATTTTTGTGTATCATAACCATATAAATTTTTTAGAATAGAATAGAACAGAACAGAACAGAACAGAACAAAGCAGAATATAATTCTTTATTAGCCAAGTATGATTGGACACACAAGGAATTTGTCTTGGTGCAAATGCTTTCAGTGTACATAAAAGAAAAGATACATTCATCAAGAGTCAAGAATCATAAGGTACAACACTTAATAATAGTCATAGGGTACAATAAGCAATCAAATCATAGTAGGAAACGGTCAGTATAAATCATAAGGATGCAAGTGATAAAATTCATCATACAGTCACAAGTGGGAGCAGATAGGTGATAAGGAGTGATAGAAGATTAATGATAATAGTAGTGTAGATTTTGTAAATAATTGGACAGTGTTGAGGGAATTATTTGTTTAGCAGAGCGATGGCTTTGGGGGCACTGTCCTTATGTCTAGTTGTTCTGGTGTGCAGTGCTCTATAGTGTCGTTTTGAGGGAAGGAGTTGAAACAGTTTATGTCCAGGATGTGAGGGGTCTGCAAATATTTTCACCTCTTTTTGACTCGTGCAGTATACAGGTTCTCAATGGAAGGCAAGTTGGTAATAATTATTTTTTCTACAGTCCTAATTATCCTCTGAAGTCTGTGTCTGTTCTATTTCATTTGCTCCCTAGTTTGTTGAGTGATTTAAAGAATCTAGATTTTCATTAGGTATTTCATAATGCCAGCAGTCAGCTTCAGTCCAGGACCTTCAAATCTCTTATCATTGAATCTGAGAATCATATTATATTCTCATAGGATGAAATTTGAAAATTGTCATAACTGATTCTATATTATCATTAGCATGTGTAAAGATTTGTTGGAAAAAATATTGTGATTGAAAAAATAATCTTTCTGATGCTGAAAAAAATCATTTTATATACATGTAGGCATTTTTTAAAAATGCCAGTCAAGAATTTGCAATACAATTAGAGTAGCACCAAACTGAAGAGGTTTCTATTCCTGTGCAAAATGGCAAAGTTGTATTTTAAAGATTAGGAAACTGATTTGTTATAATACATCTATTAATGGTATTTACATTCATTTTTCTTTCTTCCTAATTTACAAATGTACTTGATATGAGAATTACGTTATCTATCTTAGGACTCTTAAGACTATTAGGACTCTATCTTTGACTCTCTCACAATAGCAATATTCTTCTTTTTCTAAAAATCAGAAATACAATACCCGAGTGGGTGATAAAGGAGCACAGCTTTCTGGAGGACAGAAGCAAAGAATAGCTATTGCTCGTGCCCTTGTCCGAAAACCTGCAGTTTTACTTCTAGATGAGGCCACATCAGCTCTGGATACAGAGAGCGAAAAGGTGAGTGAAGCCATAGCTGACTTCCTACTTCATGGATAAGCAATTTGCCGTTGTTTGAGAAATGATCTAAACTGGGGAAAAAGTGTACCTCTAGTGCTTTTATAAGGTTATTTCTCTTTTGTCTTTGAGTACAGATTGTCCAGAAAGCATTAGATGAAGCTCGAAAAGGCCGAACCTGCATTGTTATTGCTCATCGATTGTCAACAATCCAGAATTCTGATATAATAGCAGTCATCCAAAATGGCAAAGTAGTAGAACAAGGAACTCACAGCCAGCTGCTAGCACTGGAGGGATTTTATTATGCACTTGTCAACGCCCAAGTATCCCATTAATTGTATTTATAAAACCAGAAACAGAAGTTTGGAGAAGCTAGACCAAGACGTGGTATGAAAAACCACAAGCAGGTTTGGGTTTGGATTGTCAAACAGCAATCCATTTTGCTACATTGAAGCATAAATAGTAATAGTACAGTGGAAGTGGATCTCTCGTTCAAAAATTAGTTTTCATTCTTATTTCAATTTTTGCGTACAACCCCTTTAGCATACCAAAAAACCAGTTATTCATTGAATCCCAGTCAACATGAAGAATGATTGTTCCATGTTCCATTAAGAAGGAATTCTCAGGTGCCTATCAATGCAAAGTTCAGATAGTTGGCCTACTTATGTGAAGAACAAAAATACTAATTTATATATTGCTACATTACAATTTGTTTTTTATTATGATGCTGATGGTAATTTATGTAAGAGTAATAAAAATGTTACAAAGCTCCATAATGTTCAACTGCATAATGAAGTTCAATGGGTTGATAAAGCATATATGAAAATAATCAGTCCAGTCCAACTGAAAGTATCTTCTATAAGATAAGGTATGTTAATATAAATTTCCAAAAACAATTAAATTTAGAAAATCAAATTCCAAAAGTCCTGGAACCAGAAAGCAGGTGATCAACTCTAGCAGATATTTAAATGGAACACACATCAAATTTGAAACTTCAAGAAATAATATACACAAAATATCCTTAAAATATCTAAATACTAAGTAATCTCTTTTTCCTCTTTATTTAAAAGGAATAAACCAGGAAATAAAAAATCTTTTTCTACTGGCTTTATGGAAAACTAATTGTTATAATTTTATTTGTAATTGCTGCACAATAGACCCATAGATTAGTATCAGAATAGCATATCTGCTAATATAATTTTGAAATGATTGCAGAAATGTTTTTTTCATAGTTCCTTCACAATTTTACTAGCATAGTGGCTTTATATGTTTGCTTTGTATTCTTCAGTTTAGAATTAAAACTGAATTAAGTATGACTTTCTCTTCCATACTAACTTTTAGACTGCTATTAGAAATCAGAAGAATATCCTCTGCATTTTCATTAAATTACTTAAATTAATTCTGATTGTTCTCTTTAAGTAATCTATTTTATTTAGCATTTGGCAAAGTTACAATATCTTGCAGGCTACAATACTAAAATAGAATATAGGTTTTTGCTGTCTGAGACTACTAACCCGTTTTGTTCATGTTTGTGCGCTACCCATAGTACATCACTATGGAGGGTGAGCTAGATTTATACCAGAAAGAAAGATGCACAGTATCCAGCAGCAGCATCCAGGCCCTTCTTCCTCCACTGAAGCTACCTCACAAACAGGCGTTCCATCCAGGAAGATCTATCACCAGCAGGTCTCTGACCATCCACTTGAAGCACCGGCTTGTTTTCCCACCAAAGTGGTACCTATTTTTCTACTTGAAAATAACATGCTTTCAAACTGCTAGGTTGTCCAAAGCTGAGAAGTGGAGTGCTGGGACTCAAACTACCAGACAGAGACCATCTCCACTATCATTAAGCCACTGAGCCACAGCACCTCCTTTTAATAATTTGACTAATTAGGGCATTCAACAAAAATTTTGTAAATTAGTGTTCTATTGAGGAATGCACGTTGTAGATTTGTAATATCATAACAGATAGAAGAGAATATTTGCTCAGGGTTAAACTGTGGGTATCTTGATGCTCTTAGAGATTGGTTATTTTCTTGCAAATGTTTTATTACCAAACTACATAGCATCATCAATGCTAATGGGAAGTGGGATTTGCTCTCATTTATACAGCACTAGCAATAGCACTTAGACTTATATATTGCTTCATAGTGCTTTACAGCCCTCTCTAAGTGGTTTACAGAGTCAGCATATTGTCTCCAACAATCTGGTTCCTCATTTTACCCACTTTGGAAGGATGGAAGGCTGAGTCAAACCTGGAGCCGGTAAGAATCGAACTCCTGACAGCAAACAGTCTGCAATACTGCATCCTAACCATGGCTCTAATATATAAGTAACTTGCCCTGTCAACGTTGGTGGGAGTATCCTGGTGGTTCCTTGATTGAGCTGTTGGTTACTGTCTGTCAGTGTTGATGCCATTTAATTGTAATATGGGTAGTCATCAACCTACCACAGTTCATTTAGAGACGGTTCAAATTTACAACATGATTGAAAGCAATGACTTGTGATTATTTTTTTACACTTACAACCATTGCATCATCTTCATGGTTATGTGATCAAAATTCAGATGCTTGACAACTGACTCATACTTACAATGGTTGCAATGTTCCCGGAACATGTGATCACCTTTTGTGACCTTCTGTCAAGCAAAGTCAATGGGAAAACGAGATTCACTTAACAAACATGTCATTAACTTACCAACTGTCGTGATTCGATTAACAACTGTGGCAAAAAAAGTTGTAAAGTGGAACAAAATTCACTTAACACGTGTCTCATTTAGCAACAGAAACTTTGGACTCAATTGAAGTTGTAAGTTGATGACTACCTGTAGTCTGTTGGTGGTTTCTGCACAACTTCACCCACACTCTCCAGGCAGCTTCATCAAAAAGTGCCTGAGCACTCAACCCAATATAGGACAACCAAAACAAACAGTTGAAAGGATAATACTGCCATATATTGAAACATCTATTCTTTCTATTCTATTCTCTTACACTTGCATGACAGTGTCATATAAATGTATGTAAGGAACAGAGTTTCCATTACAAATGTGTGTTTTGTCACTTGCAGATTCTTGTATGTGAAAAAAGCATTCAAATATGAAATATGAAACTGATTACTTAAAACGTTGTGGTTGAGTAATTTCATTGACCTAAAGCTTTTAAATGCCATAGGTATTACAAAAATAAGTATGATTTAAGGACAATCAGGAATTCCAAACTTCTCTGCATCTATGGGCACAATGAATATTTTGAAACCATATGGCTGTCAGATGGAATGGGACAACTTGACATGGCCAGTGTGGCACAGCCAGCTCACCACTACCAGCTCGCCACCACCAATTCACCTCTGTCAATTCATTGCCACCAAGTTGCCACAGGACAACTCCACTGGGCTAACTCACTGCAGAGACAACTCACTGTGGGCAATCAAAAGGAGAACTGGGTGGGCAGGTGGATGAATGGGTGGGCAGAGCACAGAATGGTATCAGTGGTCAGGAGCTTCCCATTTTCACACAGCTTGGTACCACCGCTGCCAAGCTCAAGGGAAAAAAGACCAGGAGTAGTAACAGTACTGGGCTGGGTGGATGGGGAGGGGGCAGTGGCAGGGAGTGTGAAAATGAGACATCACCTTGCTGCTGCTACTGCACTGCCATCCACCCTGCCCACCACTTCAGCCAGCATCCCTAGCCTCTTCAGCCCAGAGTTTGGTGGCAGGGCATGTGAAAAATGGGAAGCTCCCTCAGTTGCAACCACCATTCTGCACTTTTCCCACCCATTCATGCACTTGGCTGGGTCTCCCTCTGGATGCCTGCAGTGAGTTGTCCCACAGAGAGTTGTCCCTGTGGAGTTTTCCTTAGTGATTTAGTGGTGAGTTGGCATAGGCAACTTGGTGGTAACAAGCTGGCGCTGGTGAACTGGCCACACCAAACTGGCTATGCCAAGTTGTTATAGACTCACTGCCAGAAGACAATCTGATTAATATGTGTATGTATGTATGTGTATTGAGTGCATTGATTAAAGAATAAGACAAAACAAAAAGAAAGAGACAAAACAAAGGATACAATTGCTTTTGTTTCTACTTGGAAACCACTTCTGGCCTTTATGCTTGAAGTGAAAAAAAATGAAAGTTTTGATTTTGGCTTTCATTGATTAGATAGGCTTGTTGTTATAGAAATGGCTATTATCCTATTTTACTGTACCAAAGGGAGTTGAAAGTCAACACCTTTTCTTTCTTTTTTCCCTTTTCTCTACACTTTTCCCTTCCCTTCTCCCTCTCTTATTTTCCAATACCTTCTTTTGTATTTTTGTATTTTGTATTATAAACTAATTAAAAAATATGAAATTGTGCTTTGCTGTCCATCTCTAGCTTTCCATACTGCTCACTATCAATTTCAAATTACTATCATGTAATCTGAATATATTTACAAAATCACAGTATTGAAGCCACTGATCATCTTTCTTTTCTAAAACTGGCTTTGGGGTTGGGTGGAATTCAAGGATAAATAAAGATGATCCTCCATGCTGTTGCAGCCAAAGCCATAAAGATTACAATTGCCGTCTTGATTTATTTTAATTCCACAAACATCTCATTTTGAGATATCCAGTCTGAAATAATAATAATAATAATAATATAGATTTTTTAGCTAAAAGTAATAAAAGGAATCTTTCCAATTGTAAAAATTTCATGTGAAGAAAAATGGAATTGAAAGTTACATCAGAGATCCTAAACCAAAGCATGTTTATTTCAATACAAGAAATAGTTTGAAATAGCCTGTTTGTTGCTTCTTCTTTATTTGCTCTAACCATAGCCCTCATTTGCTCCCCATGCTTAAGAAGATCAGAGGAGAAGTAATGATAGATTAAGAACAATATTATGAAACAATGTACTTCTGGTCATAAGCATGCAAGCTTTTAATAAGTTTTCAATCCTAAACTTTCTCTGAAGGCAATAATTATTTTACTGACCTGCAGCTATCAAATGCGCTATGATATACTATAGGGCTTACGAAATTTTGTCTATTTTTCATTATGTGCTCCCTAAGATACCATATTCCATTCAGTACAGAATGACTTGCTTGCATCTTTCCACTTTCTGTTTTATTGCATAGAAGTATGACTTCTCAGCACTTAAGCAATGCAACAATTGAGTTGCAACAATGCAACAATGAGTGAAACAAGATTTATTTGCAATAAAACACAAATTAAAGACTATATATATGTTTGACCTTTAAAAATAAAACAGTATGTAAATTAATTCCCCTTAGAATATTTTCTAGTAATTGGCTAATATGTGGAACTATCCTTTGAATCCTAAGCTATCATCCTTTTTTATATGTTGTAAATGTGGGTGTGACCATGGAGTAGAGGAGGGAAGATTGCTGCCTAGGGAACAATCGGATAAGAGAGGAAAGCTCACAGCTGCATAATGGGAAGAGAAAGAGATTCAGCAAATTTATAAGGCTTTAAAAAGAGATGGTGAAAGATGTGTACTTTTAAATTTGCAAAATTCTGTTAGTGTATTTTTAGGCTTACCAGAATCTGGTCATGTTTCCTGCCTAGTCTACCTGGGAATGCTGACATCAATCTTGCCAATTTGAAAGTTCAATTGTCCCAACTGTCTCTTTTTACAGGTTGATTTAATAGGAAAGATCTTTCTGAGTTTCTTTCTTTGCCTATCACACAGCTATTAGCTTTATCCAAAGGATCTTAGGTAGCATTTCCCCCCCTCCCTTCCATCTTGCAAGTCATTCACATATACTATCTCAAAACCAGAAGGAACCTGAAGTTTTTATTAATTATTTACATGATCTCCAAACAAACAAGTTTGAATGTTCCCTTCCTATAAACCTGTGAAGAGCCATTTTAAACAAAATGAAATTAGCTTGTTGTGATATATTTGTATTATACAGCTCAGTGAATGCTTAATACAGTTTGGTAATAATAACCTTGCAATTGGATGTGCAATCCAGAGTTGAAACATTAACTCATATAGTTTGTCCTTATACTGATATTACATCTGAGATTAATCAGTGTATCTTTAGGCCAACTGCTGTATGTTAAGGACTCCTATGTTTTTCTTATATATATCTCCAATATTTAAAATGTTATTATGATGTCAAAAATTGTGGATTTTTCAGGCTTTTGGATAAATAAAAAAATGATTAAATGCAGTAATAAAATCTACACCTGATTTGTCATAATTGATTATTGATACATGTTATCTACAATATCTAAATTATTGGGGTTGTTTTTGTATTTGGACAAAAAAAAAAGAAAAATATAAAAATTTAGTTAAAAATGTACTGGAATTTTTTTTCCTATAATAAGATGTACCATTGCATTATTAGCTTTAATTTTGAAGCTGTGTTAGTCCATTAATACTGTTCCATGAATTATTTATTGATTGATTTAACCCTAGAAATATAAATAATGTCAGTGGACTATAACTTATGTTACTATTCAGATGTTCAGTATCTCTCCAATATATTATTCACTATTTCAAAAGCTTGCCAATCCCAATCTCCTATTAAAGTCTTTTATAGGCTGAATTCATGCATAATACTATGCCATAATGTAGTTTATATGGTTTGATTCAATGCAATGTGTGAAACCATTATTTATGACTTGACCTTAAGTATGACTCCAGATAAAGATGGTGTCATGCCCTTGTCGGAATCTGATTTGGAGGGGGATGCTGAGTAGCTGACAGGGAGTGGGAGTGTGGCTCCATTGGCTGTGGAAGAAACTGGGGAAGGGCAAAGTCTGACTGGGCAGAGCAGGGAAGAGGGAGAGCAAGGCAGAGGGAATTCAGAGGAAGACCCAGGCCCACCCCCTCTTCATTCTGGGGCACGCAGGGAGGAACAGAGAAGGGAGCAACATGAGTTGCATGGCTTATGGAGAAGAAAGTGTTCTGATTCCCTTCATAAGCTGCAGCTGGGAACACAGTGTTTAAAAAGAGAAGCTACATACAGCAAGTTGTTGGGAGCAAATTGTGAATTATCTGGTATTGTCGAGGCTTATCTACATTCCTGGTGTCTTCCCAACTGTGTGTATTTTGTTGTGCTTTCAAGTCTGCAATTCCTTCTCCTGCCCTGTCAATTTAATTACTGCAGTGTGGTTTGTTTGGATTTTTAGTTACAGCTTGTATGTACTTTGTTTTCGGACTGAATTTCCTCCACTTAAAGACTGTTCCTGGAAGAGTTTTTCTCCAGCCGAAGGTAACATGGACATTGGGGGCAAAGTTGGAGGTATTAAAAGGACTCTTCTTGCTTATTTGACTGTGTTGCCTTTGTGCCATGCCCCTGACCATCACAGATGGATAAAAATAATTTATAAATGCAAGAATTCAACCAAAAAAATTCTCACACAGTACGAGGTCTGCAATGCCTATGGTTCCTGACCTAGCAAAGAACATGAGAAGAACATGAGAACATGAGAAGATTCACAGTGGAGATCAATGAAACACTGCATTTTTATCTAAATTAGGAGTGTCAAACTTGCATCATTACAGCATCATCACATGATGTATGTGATTCTCCTTCGCTAAATTGGGTGTGGTCTTGGCCAGTGCATGATGCATCTGGCCCAAAGTCAGTTTGACAGCCCTGATCTAAATAATCTGCAATATCATTATTCATTGATTGTTTCTACAAATTCAGTTCCTGTACTTCTGCTGTTTTAATGCAATATAATTACACTTTATCAATTCATAAATTAAATAGAACAATGATAAAAAAATAAAAGAGCTAGTTCAGTGACAAATGAGTTGTTTGCTAAAGTACTTTATAAAGTACTTTATTTTGAATACTTGTAAACAAAAAAAAAATCAGTGTTTTGGGGCAGGAAGAGGATCGTTTGTTGAACAATTCAAGATATATCTCATCTTCTTTTTTCCCTCTTAAATTTTCCTGAAATTTAAGACCATGTCCAAAATAAAACCTCATTAACTTTTCAAGTAATCATAAAATACAATAATATTAAATCCTAACAGGACTCCTATAAAATAGAATGGAATGGAATGGAATAGAGAATAGAAACTTTATTGTCATTTTAAATGTACACTAATCAGCATACATTAAAATGAAATTTCATTGCATTCAGCTCTCAAAAGATAATCATTATGCATATATCCACATACACACATATACTGTATGTGACAAAGAGAAGCATCACAGTCTAATTCAAATGAATGGCAAAATAAAAAGAATCCTGAAAGTATACAAGACAGATTGCAACAGAAACAAAACTGTTACAGAATCTGATAGTCCTGCTCTAAATACTTTGAAACATCTTCCTAGAAGGGAGCAACAGAAACATACCATGAAGTGGGTGTGTGGGGTCTCTAACAATTATTTGAGCTCTAAGCATATAGCACTGATAAGCAGTATCCTGAATAATGGGAAGCAAACTTCCTATAATCTTGGCTGTGCTTACCACTCTCTCTATGGACCTTCTATCTGAAGCACTGCTACCACCAAACCAAACAGTGATGCAGTTTGTTAAGAGGCTCTCAATCTTTCTTCTGTAAAATGTAGCCAGGAGAGAAGGAAAAAGATAGGCTCTCCTCATATGATGCAGGAAATGTAAATGCTGGTTTGTATGCTTTGCTAAAGATAACATATGAAGAGACCAAGTCAGTTATCTGCACCCCCAGATACTTAATACCATCGATCACCTCCGCAGCTGCAGCCTTGATACAAAGTGGAGTATAACTATATCGGCTCTCTCTAATGAAAGCAGCATTGATGTGACACTCCACCACATGCTCTATCCTGTTTGTACTTTTATGCAACACCATCACACATGTACAATACATAAGGGGCTTCTTTTGGCATTTTGCTCGCTTTGACCCCCACCCCACTCCACCAGGGATGTTCTTTCATCTTTTCTTGTACTACTTCTATTAAGCAATAGTGGGGCAAATGGGATTGCAATGAAGAAGAATCACATGGAGTTATCCCTAAATCTTTCATGCTCCATATGGTCTGCGAAACATTTGTTGAGGAGACTCGAAAGAAGACAGTGTCTCTCTGTAAGAACAGAAGCGACATATTTAGAAGCCAAGATTGTACAAATATTAATATGCATGATCCCTATTTTTCAGGTACAGAAATTATCTAGCAAAAGTGGAGTGTAATGCATATAAGAATGTAAACATTTCCAGATATAATACATCAACAAAATCCCTGCTATAAAGTGTGTATAAACTAGAAGAAATAAAACTGAGTCTTTGAAGGAAATATCTTTGCTGCTGGCAATAATTTTGTCCAAATGGTAATGTTGACCATTATCTTTATATATTGTCTAGAATTACTTAAAATTGTCTGACTAAAATAGAATTGTTTGATTAAAAACCTCAGGCTATATAGATGTCTCTGGGGTCTTAATAGCCACAGAAAATTAGAGTTTTTGATCTTTGATAGAGCAGCACAGCCTCAAAGACAGTTTTTTAGATCTAAAGCTTTTCTCACACAACACTGACCTCTTATGGCTCAAAGGGATACATACTAAAAATCTTTTATCTCAGCGAAACAGATTCAAGTCATCACATCTGAGAGAAGAAATTTTAAAACTCTGAAATAAAATCAGGTTAAAAAAGAAAGAAGAAAAAGCAAAATGTTGTTGGTAAAATGCCTGCAAAATTAGGCATCTAATTTCAGCTCTCCTAATGAAATTCCATTTTCTGTGCTTTCGATGAATAATGCTCATTGTATATACTTTGAGTTTAAGGGGGAACCATTGATTAAGGGTACAGTAAATCTTGAAAATTGTGTTCAAGTATCTAAGTGCCTGCATCAAACAGACATGGGGTAGATTTTTTAGTTGCTCTGGAAACTACAGGACTACCCTCTTTAGTGGAACTCTATGACATACAGCCTGGACAACTGAAGACCAATTGTTTCTGTCTGCCCAATACATTCATTCCAGCAGGCTGAGTTAACTCCAGGCTATCTCCATTAAACACTGCCCTCTTGTGGGACCTAAGAAGCAAGACTTTTCCCTTAGTCATTTCATTTTTGAGTTGGCAAGAGATCTATATTAAAATCAGGATTTGGCGATCTTAAAATGTGTGATCCATGAGAAAGTAGATTTTATCTTTATCTGAACAGATACTACAATGCTTGGGGAAACAGCTAGCCAACAATCAGGTTCTAACAGAGACACAGGCTCCACGACAGTCAAGGACTATCCCAGTAGAAATTTTATAGAAGTCCCACTGTAAATTTTATAATGGCAAAATTAAAGATAGCATCTTTTTCATGTAGAATCATAAGTGGTTCACAGTGGGTCTATACCTTGGTTTTGAAATTCATATTTCATATATTAATTGATTGATTCACATCATTAAACCCATCTTTAGAACTCATATTTTGGCACAACCTGTTGTAGTCGCTGTCTCTCAAAACAGAAGCATAATTGTTAAATATCACATTCGCTTAATCCTCAGAGTTAATGCAGTGAATTCAAGAAAATTAAAACAAGGTACAAGAAATGCTTTATCTGCCACTCCATAATTGTTTAATATTATTCCTTAGCTCCCCTGACTTCTCTTGTTTCCTGTTAGACTCCTTTAATTATGATGAAATGAAAACTCTTAGCACTGTTTAAAAAGCCAAGCTTAGAACAGAATGGATTTTTAATTGAGTAATTAATAAAGAGACCTATTAAAGTCGATTAAAAATATTCTTCCCATTTTCTTTTCATTTTACCATAAATGAACTTAAATTAGACATTGTATTGGGTAAGTTACATAGATTTAAATTAAATTGAATAAACTTAATCTATGTTTTATCCAATGCAGGAGGAAAGCTTCATTTGATCAGCTTTTGAAGAAGTCTTTCATTTTTAGGAAAAGAAAATTCTAGTAGTTATGGTTTTTAAGCTTTAAAACAACTTGAGGACCATCTTTAAAACTCCTTTTCTAGGTAACTCTACCCCATGGGTGACTCTAAGACAAATATCCACCAAGACCATTGCACAGAGGACTACAAATAATTAAGCTATGATAATGAATTTAATGCCTTTTTTGTGAATCCTTTTAGTGCTGCAATCCCTGTTTTTTTCCCCTTAATTTATTAAAGCAATCTAGAACACTGGGTTTGAAAATTTTTAGTTGAAGTTATCCTTTGCTCAACATTTGCAGTGGCTGTGTTTTAATGGTGCTACCATTGTTCCTAACCAAAGATTTTCTATTTTTATTGAGATAGACATTTTTTAAATAAATACATGAATAAATAAATGATAATGGTCTCTGAGTGGCAGTTACTTCCAGTGGTGGGATTCATTTTTTTTTTACTACCGGTTCTGTGGGCGTGGCTTGGTGGGTATGGCAGGGGAAAGACACTGTAAAATCTCCAGTCAGAGGTTGTATTTGCCGGTTCTCCAAACTACTCAAAATTTCCACTACGGTTCTCCAGAACTGGTCAGAACCTGCTGAATACCACTTCTGATTAAATCCCAGAATGAAGGATCCAGTCCTGAACATAATCCATGGAGAGCAGGGGAAGTTATAAGACTTAGAATTTAGACTTAGAATAACTTTATTGTCACTTTGAATGGACATCAATTGGCATACACTAAAATGAAATTTCATTGCATACAGCTCTCAAAAGGTCACCATCTCCAATATACATTACATAAATATGATTAAATAAATAAATAGAAAAATATGCACACCTATATTATGCGGAGAAACAACAGAGTCTAGTTTGTATATATATGGCAAGAAAAACATGGTGAGAAAAACAAATCTAGCGAGTGTACCAGTGTTCCCATATGGCATAGGGAATACAGTTGGTGGTCCTGCTAGAAATACTTCAAAACCTCCTCCCAGGGGGGAGCAACAGAAACAGACCATGAAGTGGGTGTGTGGGGTCTCTAACAATGCTTTGAGCTCTAAACATTTACCACATAGTGTTATAATCTTTTTTGTCTTTTTTGCATCTGCACTGGGAAATGAATGAGTAAATTCATTTGGCACATAAAAATGTGATGGATATAGAACAGGAATGAACCAGGGAAATTAAACTTTTGCTTTCTTCTCATAAGTTCTTAATTCAGATTGCAATTTTACTTTACAAGGAAACTCTTGAATGGCATCATATTTAATCTGAAGCTCGTTTTCCCCATTGTTCCAGGAATTGCCATCAATATAAACCTCTCCTGGTTTATAAGATATGTGGTAGGACCTACAAAGATGTGTGTTTTCATGTTTATAGTTTGTTTTATTTGGACTTTTTTCCAATGATTTTGCTTCTGGTTTAGATTACGTATGGGCTGTGAGTGTGAAATTAGGAATTCTTATCTATCTTTTTATTTCTTTTAGCACCCTTTTGATGCATTAGATATTTATTTTGTAATATGGAAAAGCATATTTTTAAATTGAATAAATCAAAAATTTTATCCTCCTTTTAATTGGCCCAGGGACAATTGTGATGAGTACACCGAAGAACATAGCTGGCAACAAGGGACTTTATAACTATTCTCAATAATCCTGAAGTTTTACAACACTATCAAGAAATAATAGCTAGGAAAAATGCATAAAGAATTTAATTTTAAGAAAAACTGTGAATTGGTGAAGAGACAAAAATGATTATTGTTACACTTGCATTTTCAAACAAAGTTGTTATTAAAAAGATTCATAAAACAATGTGCAAGTTTTGAGGAGAGAGAATTGTGGGCAGGGGGGCTGAAATTTTATTATATCCTGGACATTATATAATAACATTATATTATAACAATATAATGTTACAAAATGTTTTGCTGTACAGAAAAACTGATGGGTGATTTTAAAAAGTTATTAGACAAGCTTTCCTGTTTCCTCAGACTGAGAGGGAGTCACTGCCCAAGGTAATCTAGCAGGCTTCATGCCAAGTGGTGGGATTAAAATAATTTAACAACCGGTTCTCTGCCCTAATGATTTCTTCCAACAACCAATTCACCAAACTGCTCAGAAAGTTAACAACTGGTGTGAACTGGCTGACTCTCACCAGTCTTCATGCCTAAGATAGGACAGTAACTTATGGTCCCTCAATTTCCAGCATGGTGTCTTAAAGACCACTCCAAATTCTCGCCCATGTATTTTGGGCACACATAAATGTTATTTTTAAAATGACAGCTTAAGGCATATGTAAAGGTTCCCCTCACGCATATGTGCTAGTAGTTTCTGACTGTAGGGGGCGGTGCTCATCTCCATTACAAAGCTGAAGAGCCAGCACTGTCCAAAGACGTCTCCTTGGTCATGTGGCTGGCATGACTAAACACTGAGGGTGCACCTTCCACCAAAGTGGTCCCTATTTTTCTACTTGCATTTTACTTGCTTTCAAACTTCTAGGTTGGCAGAAGCAGGCACAAATAATGGGAGCTCACTCTGTTACATGGCATTAGAGATTCAAACGGCTGTACCACCGACCTTTCTGATCGACAAGCTCAGCATCTTAGCCTCTAAGCCACTGCGCCTAAAAGTAAAGCAAGATTTTTATGCCTTTATAAGGATCCTGTAAAGTCACTCTTGAACATAGTATCTATCCTGACCTTTCCAGAGTGTAAAGCCATAAAAGGAAGTTGTCCTTCCGCCTCTTAATTATTAAAAATATAAGCCAAAGCCCACCTGATTAATTAAAGAAGTGATGAACAGCCTGAGAAGAAATAGGTTCAGATGCATTTTGAAAATAGACAGGTCACCAGCAACTAATCCTTGTAGCTTAGAGACACATAACAGTGCTTTGAAAACTGCATCAGTGGGCATTGAACTAGCATTACATGATATTTCACATGAACCACAGTGTGAAAAAGGAGTCAGTTTTCAGTTGCAAATGATGTAGATTATATTGTTAGGTCTTCTTTCCTGTCACAATTTACATCACAACAGAAGTGTTCACAATGATTCATAATCTCCTTTCAAATGACTGAGAATACAGTGTGGGGAATTGTAGCTCAAGGTTACATCAGGGAAAATTTGTCATTTGACCTTTCACAAACAGCAGTGATATCTACTCCTCCAGTCCTATGGATCAAGCCAGGCCTGTACAACTGGTACAGGGGAAAGACCCTGACAGGCCACTTTTCCCATAGTCCTCCTGGTTCTAGAGGGATTGGTAAACTGTTAACACTGAGTTCACAGTGAGAATGCAGATATTCTCATAAGCATAAACTGCATTGCCTAATAAGTTCATGATCCAGGGTACGATTTTCAAAGACCCCCTTGGGAGACAAGTTTGCATGATCATGTCCATTCGTTTAAGTAATTCGGTGACTTGAAAGTAATTGAAATCAAGTTATTAGCTTATGATGTTGCTAAGTGGGGCAGGAAAAATAGGACTCTTAAGTCCTTTCTAATATAATATAAATGCTAATTTTTGTAGTCTGGGCATTCTTGTTGATGCCTTACTAATCACCCATTCACATGCTAGTAGTCCTCCGACATTCATCCCATTAAGCTTTCTTTTTTATGATAATAGTAAGTACGTTGTGATATATTAGAACAAAAGCCATAAACTGGTTTTAAATGATTATCACAATGGTCCCATGAACTACTTCTTGAAAATAGGCAATGGGCTATTTCATTAAAGTTCACCTCATTGCCAAATTTTGTACAAACAAAAGTTATCAGCCTTGCAGAGAATTTTACAGAATTCATTAAAAGCATAGTGTCTTCTAAATAAAGGTAATTCTTGACTTACAATCATTATTGAGCCCAAAATTTATATTTCTAAGCAAGACACTTGTTAAATGAATTTTGTCCCTTTTTGCTCTATGACCTTTCTTAACTGCAGTTGTTAAGTTAGTAACACAATTGTAAAGTAAAGGTCAGAATAAAAGAGTTGGAAGTCTTGTAATCCAGCCCCTGCTCAAGCAGGAAACTCTATCCCATTTCAGACAAGCGATTGTCCAGTCTCTTTTTAAAAAACCCCAGTGATGATGCACCCACAACTTCTGATAGAAAGCTATTCCTTTGATTAATTGACCTCACTGTTAGGAAGTTTCTCCTCAATTCCAGGTTGCATCTCTCCTTGATTAGTTTCCATATATTGTTCCTTGTCCTGCCCTCTGGTGCTTTGGAAAATAAATTGACCCCCTCTTCTTTGTGGCAGCCTCTCAAATACCGCAATACTGCTATCATGTCCGCCCTAGTCTTTCTTTTCTCTAGACTATCCAAACCCAAATCTTGCAACTGTTCTTCATATTTTATCTATTAGGCCTTTAATCATCTTAGTTGAATTTTTTCTTCTTTTCACTTTTTCCAAAGTCTCAACATCTTTTTTGAAATGTGGTGACAAAAACTAGATGCCGAATTCCAGATGTTGTCTTACCAAGCCTTTATAAAGTGGAACTAATACTTCACGTGATTTTGATTCTGTGCCTCTCTTTATATAACCAAGGATTGTATTAGTTTTTTTGGCTGCTGTTGCTGCGTACTGCTGACTTATGTTTAAGTGACCATCCATCCACTAAAACTCCAAGGTCCTTCTCACCGTTGCTGTTTTAGAATCAAGTTCAGGGGTGGGATCATACTGGTCCTTCCTGGCTTTACAGAACCGGTAACTCTGAAGAGCAGCAGACATAGAACCGGTTCTGTGTCTGCTGCTGTTTTGCCCACCCGCTTGCCCGGGCTGGTACCTGACCTTTATTTCCTGCTTTTTCAACCTCAGCTGTTTTGTGGTGCACAGCTGAGGTTGAAAAAGCAGTAAAAAAGCAGTTTTTCAAATGCTGTGCATAGGTGCATAGGTGCATAGGTGCACAGGTGTACAGCACTTATGAGCTGTCCAGGCAGCACAGCTTAAGATGTATCACATGTGCATGCAGCAAAACGTAATGACCTAACCGGTAGTAACACTGGTTGAATCTCACCCCTGGTCAAGTTTCACCTAATCTATACTTTCAGCCCAAGTGTAAAACTGTCCTTTTCTCCACATTTAATTTCATTTTGTTGTTCAAGCCTGGCAAGATCTTCTCAGATCCTGAGCTTGTCTTCTGGGATGTTGGCTATTCCTGCCAGTTTAGTGTCATCTGCAAACTTGATAAGTTCTCTTCTGTTCCCTCATTTAAGTCATTTATGAAGATGTAACAGGCCTAAGATGGAACCTTGTGATATCCCACTGCTTCCTTCCTTCCATGTAGATGAAGTACCATTAAGGACAATTCATTGATTATGGTTTGTCAGGCAGCTACAAATCAATCTAATGGTCATGCTGTCTATATCACATTCTTCTAGCTTATCAAGAAGTAGTTTGTGGTCTACTTTGTCAAATTCCTTGCTGAAGTCTAATTATGTATTATAACATTATGTCTACAGCACTTTGCTGGTCTACTAATTTAGTCACAGTCAAAGAATTAAATAAGATTGGTTTGGCATGGTCTGTTTTTAACAAGCCCATGCTGGCTAGTAGCTATAACTTCATTTGTTTCTAGATGTTCATAGATCTGGGTGTTTTTTTTGTTGTTTTTTTTCTAGTATCTTCCCAGGTAGTGATATTAGACTGATTGGTTTGATTGGTCGCAAAAGTCAATCACATAACCTTAGGACACCACAACTATCATAAATATGAGGCAGTTGCAACTGAATTTTTCCCATGTGACTATGGGGATGCTTGAACAGTTGTACATGTGAAAATGGTCAAAAGTTATTTCTCTCAGTGCCATTGTAACTTTGAACAGTCACTAAATGAATGGTTTAAATCAAGGACAACCTATCTTAAGGTGCCTGTTCTTTCCAGACTTAGAATAGTATTTGTTTGTGCATTTTGCTGATTCAGTGGGACGTATTACAAATGCCAAAGCAGATCTTGCTCCTCCTGCTTTCCCACTGACATCTGTGAGCTTCTAAATGGTCTTTTTAGGACAAGAAAAACTAAGTCTTTGTTGAACGAACCACTTGTAGCCCATTGTTAGGAATGTAAGTCACCTAACAGTTGATTTGGAAATATATAAACCAGGATAGACATTTTAATCCCTGTCTCTTTTAGGGAATGCTAAAATGGGAATTAGGTGTGGTTCCTCAAATGGCTATAAAATGGAGCCAGAAACCTGGGTTGTTCTGTTCTTGTCTGGAGAGTGTTGCCATTCCTGCATTTCTTTATTGACTGTTGCTGATCATCGTTAGTCTTGGATTTGAATCTTTTATTGAACTGTTTTTTATACTGGACTTTGTTATTGGATTATCCCTGGACTGAAAACTGACTGCTTTAACCATGAATGACTTGGACTTCTTGTTGGACTTTGCTTAAACGTTTATTGGAAGTAAAAACTTACTATACAGTGTATCTGTGTGCTGGTTGTATGTTATTCTTCACCACTCTCACTAATTCTGGTATTTTTCTGGTATTCTGGTATTTTTAAAGTCAATTTAAAAAGTCAATTTCATGTGCTGTGGCTTTGAGGTGTTGGACCAGGGAAGAGGTCAGTTCTCATGTCAGCTTCTGTTTCTTGCAATGTGTGCACTAATTCTTCTGTTAGTTTGTCCTATGCATGTGGTGGGGCAGGCAATGCAAAGGATTTCATATACTCTTTGGTTTTCTAACTCGATTTTGTCTTGTAGGGTTTCTGAGGATGGTGGATATTTTCCTGTTGTGGCAGAATTGCTGTTTTAATTGTTGTGTTTTTGTCAAAACTTTAAAAGTACAAGAACTATCGCCAAAACCGAACACCTTCAACAACAGAATAATCAGAGGAAGCCATAGAGATAGAAAAACGCCCACACAGCAAATAAACAAGAATGATACCTCCCGCCTACCAAACCATTTGGAAACCTGCCCTCATTAATAAACGAGTACCTAACATGAAGAATGACACCAGACCCACACCCATGAGTGCTACACAAGATGCTACCACCACATTTCACCGTAGAAAAAAGACTCACAACCCATACAGAAGATGAGACATGACCACGAACCAGAAGCCGTACCGGCATTGTAGTTCTTTGTTAAAGTTGTATATGCAAATATATATATATATATATATATATATATATATATAAAATATATATTATATATATATGTGCTGGTTTAGCTTCCTTCGGGTATTATCCCACGTCATTGTTAGTTCTGTTAAAAGTTGTAGCTCATTGTAGTTCTGTTAAAGTTGTAGCAACGTTTCAGCAGAATCTCATCTGCCATTCATCAGGCTTCTGTATGGAAGTGTGTCTCACAGTTCCTCTGTTTCAAATTTGAGGCTGGTCTATTCTGATTGGCTATTAACCTGGCGTCTGTGGTTCAATTGGACTTGGAGTTTGATGCTGATTGGTGTTTCTGGTTTTCTTCTGTCTGTTTTGTGGCTTTGATTGGCTGGCAGCACTCTGTTCTTGTGTTGGAGGCTTTCAATGCTGCTGGCTTCGTGTGAAAGGACGGCTGCTTCTTCATCAGCAAGCTGGGTTTCCACTGGTCGCTGGTGGGGGGTGTTTGAGTTGGAGGCATCAGAGCGGAGGTCTGTCTGTGTTCAGGTCTGGGGGTGTTTGAGTTGGAGGCATCAGAGGGAGTCTGTCTGTGCTCAGGTGTTTGTCTGTTTTTGTGGTGTGGAGATCTTTCTATTTGAGAGTGCAGGCTTCCAAGATGATGACAGTCTGCTGGAATCATCTCTTCTATTCATGCTGTCAGGTCTTTTTTCAATCTTCTATGCTTCTCTGATGATTCTGTGGCTGGGGTTTTCTATAGTGGCTAGGGTTTTGCGTGCCATTGAAGTTGATGTTGTGACCTGTGGTTTTCACGTGTTGGACTAGTGAGGAGGTGTGTTCCAGCTTTTTTACTGCATTTTTGTGTTCATCTAGCAGGGTACTTATTCTTCTATTGGGTCTGTCCAATGTATGTGGCCGGGCATGATGTACAGAAAATTTCGTATATGCCTTGGGTGATGTACAGAAAAGATTTCGCTATATGCCGAATATATCATCATCAAGCTGGTGATTTTGTTTTGTGGAAGCATTGGCTGTCAATACTTCAGTCAGGGTGCATAGTTCAGTTCTTATATGTAGTCTTATCTGCCAGGCGGTTTGGTTCTGGTAATTAGTGTCTTCGCCACAGAATTTATCTGTGCTGGGTTGGTGCGTGGGATTGGGCGTTGAGGTAAGCGGTTGGTGTGTGTTTTCTTTTGGTATTATGGTTGTGTCCCAGTGTGCCATCTGTTCTTTTGTAGATTAGTACATCTAGGAATGGTAGTTGTTTATTTCAAATCACCAGGCTTGATCCACAAAAACACACCAAACATAACAGAGACCTAGAAGACCAACAGACCTATGGAACAGCTGTCTTCGCCCTACATAAGAGGTACTACAGATAAAATCAGTAAGATACTACACAGGCATCACATCAAGACTGCCTTCAAAACAGACAAAAAAATAGCAGCCATCCTGAGGAACCCCAAAGACAAAATTGACCTGGAAAAACCAAGGCATATACGAAATTTTCGTGTACATTCATGCCCGGCCACATACCATTGGACAGACCAATAGAAGAGATAAGTACCACCTGGATGAACACAAAAATGCCAGTTAAAAACAGCTGGAACACACCTCCTCACTAGTCCAACACGTGAAAAACCACAAGGTCACAACATCAACTTCAATGGCACCAAAACCCTAGCCACTATAGAAAACCCCAGCCACAGGAATCATTCAGAGGAAAGCCATAGAGAGATTGAAAAAAGACCTGACAGCATGAATTGAAGAGATGATTCCAGCAGACTGTCAATCATTTGGAAGCCTGCACTTCTCAAATAGAAAAGATTTCCACACCACAAACAGACAGAAAACAACCTGAGCACAGACAGACTCCCTCTGATGCCTCCAACTTCAAACACCCCCACACGCTGAACACAGACAGACTCCCTCTGATGCCTCCAACTTCAAACACCCCCCCACCAGGCACCCAGGTGAAACCCAGCTTGCTGCAGAGAAGAGCAGCCGTCCTTTCACACGAAAGCCAAGCAGCATTGAAAGCCTCCAACACCAAGAACAGAGTGCTGCCAGCCAATCAAAGCCACAAAGACAGACAGAAAGAAACCAGAAACACCAATCAATCAAACTCCAAGTCCAATGAACACAGACCCAGGTTAATAAGCCAATCAGAATAGACCAGCCTCAAATTTGAAACAGAGGAACTGTGAGACACTCTTTCCATACAGAAGCCCTGATGATGCAGATGAGATTCTGCTCTGAAACGTTGCTACAACTTTAACAGAACTACAATGAGCTACAACTTTAACAGAACTACAATGACGTGGGATAATACCGAAGGAAGCTAAACAGCACAAATGTAAGTACCCGCGAGAGCTTAAAAAAAAACATATATATATATATATATATATATATTCTGATATATATAGTATTTTATATTAAAATTAAAAATTAAATTAAAATTGGTTTCAATTATTTTTCAAAATAAGCATCTACGCAACTTATGATTTTATACAGGGTTGGGAGTTTAAGCAGATAACAAACAAATATGCTTCCCCAAGTTAAATTTAATAAAACATGGCCAAACTAACTCAAAATCACATGGGAAAAACTCCAAAACAGAATCTTCGGGTGGAAAAATCTAACAAAAATCTCTTTTAAGCTCATATGAAGCAGCAGCAAACCAGTATATTGTCAAGCAATTCATCTAGTGAACGATCTGCGTGATGTTCCTTTGACATGATCTTTTTGGAAATAACTACTCTGTTTTCTAAAGCTTCTGGTCAGGTTAATTGTTTGCAATCCATGCATCACTGAATGTGGTTAGAATACAACCCTCCAGCTGTTGCAGGCATTTTAATAAGTCCTAAGAGGCACACTTGAATATTGGATGGTCACAATGAAGTGCAGTTTATGTCTCCTTAAGAGCTCCTCGGTGGGTGAATAAAACTTGATAGTGGAATCATTTGGCACATTATTGCCAACATAATTGGTCAGTAGAGCAGTACTGGATATTTGCCATGGGAAGTATTCTATAGTACATGAAATAAACAAAATGTGAACAAGTTATGATATGTGTAGTTATTTACCAAGAACATCTAAATTATATTAAAGTAACCAAAATATCTTTACAATCAATCCCCAAGGCATGTCATAACTTTTGGGCACCCCTGATGTTTGGAAATTGAAAGTGGAAAAAATTGATCTCCCTACAAGTAATAGCTGATACATATTTTCAAGTAAATAGGCAGAGAGTCAGTTTGGTGCAGTAGTTCAGCTACCAGACTAGAAACACATGCGTCCAGGTAATTTCTCTCAGCCTTAGGAAGCAGGAAATGGCAAACTACTTCTGAAATCAGGCCAAGAAAATTGCAAGGACTTATCCAGATACTTGCCAGGAATCAAGACTTGCTTTAAGGTATACACATAAAAGTACACTTTGGAAATAGGAAATTGGTAGCCTCAGGTTTTGTTGGACTACAGATCCCAATAGTCATGCTGGATAAGTGTAATAGCAACATCTGCAGAACTACAGATTATTACCCAAGTTTTCTAGGATTACAGTTGCCACATGTGCAAAGAACAGCAGCCACAGAGTATTTCAACTTTATTGTTTGCAATCTTGTCAAACTCTGACTCTGATGCCATCTACTGATCAAAGTCATAACATTTCCGCATAGCAGCCTTAAAATTAGAGTCAATGTGATATTGCTCTCAGTGTAATACAGTTTTCAATTATTTTGGTCTCTGGACCCTTTTACATTCTTAAAAATGATTGACAACTCCAAGGAGCTTTGGTATATGTGGTTTATGTCTATCAATATGTATTGTATTCAACATTAAAATTGAGAATTGTTAAAGGATTTATTTGTGTGACTTCAGGGACCTCTGAAAAGATTTTGGGAACTATCAGAATCCTTCGACTAATCCTGAACTATAGGAACAGCATGATAGAAATATAATTAGTTAATATATAACCATAAGGTTATTATACATTTGCAAATGCGGGTTCGTGGGTTTCATTACTGAAGCAATTTGTCATCTCCAGCCCCATGTTCCCTTATGCAGGATAAACAGCAAGACCATGATATAAAAATATACCATGAAGGGTCATAAAATACATCTTGTTCTTCAAGGGTAATTCTACAGCCTGCTACAGTCCATGAAGCCCTTCTCGAAAGTGATTCAGTAAATACTTGTAGATAAGCTCATATGCAGATGAGCCAAATCCAATTTTTGAAATTTATTTTCTCACCTAAAATTCCCAGTTTATTCACAAGTATCTATAGTATTCATTCTGAAAAAAAATGCCAGACTTTAGAATGTATCTTTGCTATTCAATTGAGCTACTGAAAGGAGAAAAATGGCCACTTGCTTTCTTCTGAGTAAATCAAGACAGATTTCTCTGTGAAAAAATGGCAACGTTATCAAGATGCCCCTTTCCAAGAGTTTAGGAAAAGACCCAGAGGCTGGAGACCTTGTAAGGGAAGAGTATAAGTCCCAGTCCACTTGAACTTGTGTGGATGTGTGCATGTGCTGTATTGTAAATAGGAATGCAGGCAATCCTGGAATTAGGACCACAGTTGGAATCAGAATTTCCATCATAAGTCATGAAGGAGGTAAATCAAGTTGGACCCAATTTTATGACAATTTTTACAGTGAGTAAGTGAATCACACAGGCATTAAACAAATCAGTTTCCCCAATGGGGTGGTGGAAGTGGTTGCTGGAAATTGGCAAAAAAAAAAAAAAAGTCAAAAATCAGGGTCATGTGACAACAGGATGCTGCAAGCCAATTGCCTAAATTGCAATCATGTGATCATGAGGTTTGTGGGTTGTCTGTCCTAAGTACAAGTACAGGTCATTCTATAAGTCACTTTTTCTGGAGCTATTGTTAAACAAAAGGTCATAGGTTAAGGACTTCCTGTAGTATTGTAGCTGGAATATGATGAAAATTTATTGCTTTGCTGTAGCACAGGAAACCAGCATAATTTTAGAGTCCAAAATTACAACATATCATAATTTACACTCCCTGTGCAGCATTTTTTTTTTTTTGCAGAGAATCAAATCATGAAAACTGATTATGTAGCAGAAAGGAAAACATGCACACTGCTATGAAAGTATCTAAAATCATTTGCAGTGAGAAGAGGGGGAGAGGAGAGGGAGTGAAAGAGAGAGAAGAATTTGTCAAGAAAATACTGTACAAATGTGGCAATAAAAGATATTTTTTCAAGCATATGTTACTTGCTAAATATAAATATAAATTACATTTACTAAAGCTGTTGAGGAATACATAGGGTAATACACACACACACACAATATTTTAAGTTGATATTTTTGCTATTTTGCTATTCAGATAGTAAATTTACTGTTATGAAAAACAAAACATATATTTATAAATGAGTAGATACGTGTAGGTTGCAAAAATAAAACCAGTAAAAATCCTAATATGCATGAAGCTTTCTGATAGTTTATCCAAAACAGGAAGAACATGCAAGTATTATTGGACACTAGGCCTTAAGTCCTTACCTCAACAACAGTAATAATAATTACCTTGTTTATGATTAATATATGAATTATGTGGAAAAAATGTCCCAGCATATGATTTCTCATCACCAAAAGTATCATTTTTAATTAAACAAAATCTGTTGTTAATTGTTAGAGATTAAATAATTAAAATATACAAGAAATATTGTTCTTTTTGAAACAGGCACCAACTGGCTAAAAATGGGAAATGGCTAAAAGGGTTTGCTTGGGAACAGGACAAAATACAAGAAAATTATGGGTCACAGGTCATAAGTTTCCCCAACTGTCTGAATCACTGACTGACAAATGCCTTGGAGGTCACTGTTCTCTGTCCACTTGATAGTTTTCTGATTAATACCTCAGTATGTGACTGCATATATACCTCCTTAAAGGTAAGGAAAGTTTCGCTGTGATTTCAAATATTTATATAAATAGAGTAAACAGTTCTGCATTTATGGTTGCTAAAGATTAACACCAGCTTACTGATACATTATTAATCAAAATATGTCTTGCTCTCACCTATAGACAGTGTTTAAATGTATCTGAATCCAAATTGTCTTTATGGCATATTATTTACTTTTATTTATTATTTACCTTGTATTTATATTCCATATTATATCTAGAAACTGACAGCAGTGTATATGAGGAGGAAGAATTGACCATTGAAAAACTCAGATGCAAATTTTATCATCTTAATAGTAACTCAATAATAACATTATTATCCTATTTCCAGAGGAAATATTTATTTGTTACTTAAAATGAGATGGCCCATAAATAAACCTATTAATAAATAAATTTGTGTGTTTTGATGGATGGGTGGGTGGATGGTTGGATGGAGAATAAGTAGATTTATCTTACAAAATTAATTCAATTAGAGAAAAATAAGGTGTTACACTTAGGCAAGAGAAACCAAATCTATAGATAGAAATTAGGTGAAATCTGTTTCACTAGAAGTAGCTATGAGAGGGATTTTCGAGTCCTAGTTGACAATCAGTTAAATATGCACCAGCAGTGTGTGGCAGCAACAAAAAAAGCCAATGCAATCCTAATATTAACAGACAGATAGAATCAAGATCACTTGAAGTATCAGTATTAGTGCCATTTTATAAAGCCTTAGTAAGCCCACACTTACATTGCATCCAATTTTGGTCACCATATTATAAAAAAATGTTGAGACTCTGGAAAGAGACCAGAGACTTCAGAAAAGAGCTATAAAGATGACTCGGGCACTAGAGGCTCAACAAATTAAGAACAGTTGCAAGAATTGGGTCTGTCTAATCTAGTGAAAAGAAGACTAGGAGAGACAAAATAGCAGAGTTCCAATATTTGAGTGGCTGCTATAAAGAAGGGGTGGGTAGGTGTCAACCTATTTTCCAAAGCACCAGAAGGCAAGAAACAATGGATGGAAACGAAGGAGAAAAGCAGCTTAGAACTAAAGATAAATTTCCTAACAGTGAGAACAAGTAATCAGTGAAACAACTTACCTTCAGAAGTGGTGAGTGCTTCATCACTGAAGTCTTTTAAGAAGAGGCAGGACAGTCACTTGTCTGGAATGGTATAGGATGTCTTACTCGAACAGGAGATTGGATTAGAACAGGAGTCGCCAACCTTTTGGACCTCAGGGACCATCAAACTCATAATTTTAGATCCCAGGGACCACTAATTGTTTCTGTGGGCATGGCCTAATTTGTTGGTGTGTCTTGGTGGTCATGTGACTGGCTGGGCATGGCTTGCATGTAAATATTATAAATATTTATATAAATATTGAATTTTTTTATAAAAAAGAGCAACTTTTATCCAAAATCAGGCAAACCAGGCAGGCAGATTGAGTTTCCCACAGAATCACAGATTCATTCAAAGATCTATCTATCTGCCATTGGCTAACTCGGTCTGTCACATAAAATTTGCTCACAAGCAAACTCACAAAATTAACTCACAACACACCATGCATGTAAATATTGAATTTTTTTATAAAAAAGACCAACTTTTACCCAAAATCAGGCAAAGCAGGCAGATTGAGTTGCTCACAGAATCATTCAGTGATCTATCTATCTGCCATTGGCTAGCTCAGTCTTTCAAATTTGCTTGCCATGAGTCTGCACTCAATTTGCTTGCAAGCAAACCTTCAGCCCTAAGAGAGGTTCAACTGTGCTGAGCCGAAGATCTAAAGACTAGCTAGAAAGCAATAATTCCAACCATTTCCTGCTTCCTAGCTAATCTAAATATCCTGGCACAGCAAAACAGATGATGGTCGGAAAAAGGTAAAATCACAGCTTAGCAGACAAGTTTGCTGGGTAAGGAGTGAGTGGGCGGGGAGGGTTTCCTCAGGCCACGTGGGAGGCGCAGCCTTGTGTTTCTGCGCAGCCTGGATTAACTGCTTTGTGGGGGTGCTCTGGGGGTGAGATTTCTCTGTGGCCCACCAAAATTTTCTTGCGGCCCAGTGGTTGGCGACCGCTGGACTAGAAGACCAGGTCCTTTCCAAATCTGTTAATCTGTTAGATAGATTAGTAGATAGACAGATACTCTCAAGCTGTTTATAGCCAGGAAGAGCAAGACAAATCACAAACATCAACAGGAAGGAAATCACTGTAATGGAGAGCTCAGCAATAATATTGTCCCATCATACTCAGTGGTATTCCCCATCTCTTGGGAATAGCGAACCTGTGTGAATCAGCATTGATTCAATTTGAATTAAATGTGTGAAGAGTGCTACTTTGAGACTTGAGATTTTGTGGGTAATCAAGCTGACTTCAAAATGCTTTCAGCTTTGAGCATTATTTTGAAAAAAGATACCCCCAGACAGGAGTCATGGCAACTGGACTCAACTTCCAGACAGATGATTGGGAATTTTCAACAATGTTCATCCATAGAGTATAACACAAAGTATAATTATTTCAAACTTTGAAACATAGAGGTAGAAAAACCTCAAGGATTGCTTAGCTTTTGGGTAACACTTTCTCTGTCCAGTTCTAGCTGGATATTTAGCAGAATTTCATCTTAATATTTATGTCCAGGCTGACTCACTCTGCACTTTTGATCACAGACAGCAGAAACCAGGGAGTGGGGAGGAATGATTGGAATGTATGGGTGGCTGGAGGAAATTGAGGAATTCATGTGCACCATCTATGGCCTGGGAGAGTCTTTACATCTCAAGGTTCAGTGATGTGGGCCTTGAGGAGACTGTTTTCCAGAGCAAAATTATTGCACTGGATTGGTAGATACTGAGCAATGGGTAGCCATAGGGAGGGAGAAGGGGGATTTTAACTATGCAGTTTTTTAACACAAAAAGTTAGAACTGGTTTTGCTTTCTACATAGTCCAAATGGATCTACCAGTAAAGTTAAACACTTGGTAAAATAAAATCCCAGGAGTTGCATATGCCAATGGGACCATTGATATTAAGTCAATTCTCATAGTAGTAGCCTAACTGGATCCCAATAGGAGGCCAACAACCCCGATATGTTGGTGGAAGACAAAGATTCAGAGGAAAGAAGAAGCCAGGAGAAATCCTGGCCCAGGAGGTTCTGATGAAGCTCCAAGTCAGAGCAGGAGCACTGCCATCCCAAATAGAAGGCCAAGAGATTTGAGCAACAGCCTATGAGCATAAGAGACAGGGAGAAGGGGCCAAAACCTTCTGGCAAATGTGTGCAAGGTGGAGGGCCCCCCAGATCCCAAGGGAGTCAATGTGGTCCAAAGAAGGAGGAATTGTTGGAATGTATAGGTGGCTGGGAGAGAATTGAGGAATTCATGTGCATGCTCAGTGGCCTGTGGCTTGCTCTACACTTCAAGGTCAAGCAACAAGAGCCTTCTGAGCCAAGCAGACTGTTTCCCAAAACAAAGAGTTTACACTGGATTCATGGACACTGGACAGGGGGTGGCCCATGGTAGAAAAGGGGGGATTTGACTATGCAGGTTTTTACACGAAAATCAGAATTATATATATTGCTGTATATACCAGTGGAATGGTTGACAATTTAAGTTACCCCACAAATCCTTTAAAGCAGATATAGTGAGGATGAACAAAAAACAGCACTGTGGCTTCCAAACAGGAGTCAAATTGTGCTGAACAGAAAGTGTTCTATTGTAACCTTAATATAAAAATAATTTTAAAACTACTTAAACTAATTCTTATATTTATTTTCCAGGGATGGCAGACTTGGCTTCAGACTAAAAATTGCCCACTGATTGATCTTTATTGTAATGGGCATATGGAATGTCAGAAAGGTTAGAAAGCTTGTCCTTTCCTTGAAATATCCCCAGTATCACTGATAGGACTCAGTTATGTCAGAGTGGTAGCTTGCTAGCAATATTTTGTGATAGCTAGTTATCAGAGGGAACAGACTCTGCTGGCATCAGAGATACAACATCCCAGAAATAAGCAGGCCACAAAGAACCAGGCTGACACAAAAAAAGTAGCATTAATCACCTTGCCACTTCTTTTTCTTAAAACACAAATGTGCTTAGTATAGTGTCTACAGTTCACTGTTGAGAGACTTAAAAGTTATCCTTTAATCTCTGGCAGTCTCCAGGGACATGGCTCCACAAGTGCCCAACTATGAGACTCTTTTTCTTAGGTTGGACCGACCCATGGGATCAGGTGAGATTGCTGCTACTGTACCAGCCTCCCCACTGCATGGCAGCTTCCTTACCCAGGTTCCTGGACCTCACTGTAAAGCTGGCAGTGAAATTCACTAGACTTGTAGTTCTGGGGGACTTGAATCTATCCTCAGCAAGGGTGGAGTTGAAATTAGCTTGGCATTTCATGAAAACCATGCCCCAGGGTCCAATTAGGAATAGTGGTCACATACCCAGAATTTCAAGGAGGTTGTGGTCTGCCCTCTTCTTAAGAAGCCTTCACTAGATTTTTGGATAATTTATTATATCTCCAATCTTCCCTTTCAGGGGAAATTTTTTGAGAAGTTGGTTGCATGGCAACTCCAGAGTGTCATGTCCCTTGTGGAGTCTGACTTTGAGGAAAAGGAGGAACAGCCAACAGAGAGTGGAAGTGTGGCTCCAGAGGTGGAGGAGGAGCTGGGGAAGGGCAGAGGCTGGCTGAGCAGTCAGAGGAGGAACCAGGCCCATCCCCTATCCATCCGAGGGCACGCAGGGAGGAGAGGATCAGGATAAAACATGGTCTACTCAGGAGGAGAGAGCCATGATCCTCCTCATGGGTTGCAGCTGTGAGCTCTGTATAAGACTTTGGAACTGCGTGTTCACAGACACTGGAGTCAAATTAGTGCTTTCCTTGGATGAGATTTATCTTTGTTGGTGTTCTTCCTATGGGCTCTCCCTGGTTATCTTCCTGGAATGTGTAATTAATTACCTTGGTTTGCCTTGGAACTCTCATCAATGCAGTTTGTTTTTTGTTTCCTTTTGCTTTATTATTTACTTTTTGAATTTAAACTGTGACTAATAAAACAGTGAAGCTAAGCTGAAGGCATTACAAGACCATGATTCATGTTTTAGTTTTTGTGTTATTTTTGAGACACTAGGGGTCATCACACAAAGGTTCCTGTATAAACTAGATTATCTAGACCCTTTTCAGTCAGGATACAGGATGGAAATGGCCTTTGGTCACACTTTTTAGTGATATTTGGCTGGAGCAGGGTGGGGTTTCTGCATGCATCCCATCCTTGCTCCTCTCCTTCAATATAATGGATCATAGTATCTGTCAGCCTTCAAGATCTTCTACTATCACTTTGTATCTTTCAGCTGTCATAAGTAATGTCATAAGTACGGCTGTCATAAGTAAAGGAAGGACGAGGTGAGTCTGGGAAGTGAGCTGGAGGTGTTACATTCTACTGTTGTATAAAAAGAGGAGGGGGAGCATACATCAGAGTTAGGTTTCTATTTCTC
>BHFT01025529.1:0-49502 GCA_004320025.1 Laticauda laticaudata
CAACCACCTTCAGGAAAGGGAGTAATGGCCAGCTGAGAAGGAGAGATGCGGCTCTCCTCAACCCTGCTGGCAGTCTCCCCCTTCTTTGCCACCTCTATGGGGTGGCTTAGTTCCGAAACCAGCCAGCTCAGGGCCCTCCTGCAGGGAGCACAGACCAAAACCGTGCACGATCGCGGATTTCTGTCTGTCGCCAAAGGAACTCAAACCGGAAACCACTATACCTATGATTTTGGTTTATCTTGTCTAAATGTGGAACCTTACTTTTTTCACCATCAAATTTCATTTGTTAACATCCAATATTCAAATCTGTCAAGATCCTTCTGTATTTTAAGTCTGTCTTCTGGAATGTTGGATATTCCTGCCAGCTTGTAGCTTTCTGAAAATTTGATGAGTTCCCCCTTCTATCCCTGCATCCAAATCATTGATGAAAAGTATTGGGCTTAAAACAGAGCCTCACTGCATATTTCCCTCTATGTAGATGCAGTTCCATTAAAAACTACATATAGAGTGTGGTTGGTCAGCCAGTTACGAATCCATCTGCTAGTAATGCTGTCTAACCCACATTTTTCTACCTTATCAAGTAGTAGGTTGTGGTCTACTTTATCAAATGCCTTAATGAAGTCCAAATAAATTATATCAACAACGTTCCTCTGGTCCACTAGTTTTGTTAAAGAATGCAATAAGATTTATCTGGCATAATCTGTTTTTGACAAATCCATGTATTGAGGTCAGGCTGATAGGTCTGTAGTTTCCTGGATCATTTTTTTTCTTTCTTTCTTTTTTTTTAAGATGGGAACTACATCATCTCTTTTCCAGTCCTCTGATAGTTCCTCGGTGCTCCAGGATCATTGAAAGTTATAATTCAGTGGTTCTCAGATCATGTCTGGTAGTTGCTTCACAACCTTGGGGTGTAATCCATCTATCCTGGTGATCTGAACTTGTCTAGGGTGGATAGGTGCTCACTTACCATTTTCTTGCCTTGTGTTCCTAATTTTCTTTTAATTTGTGTTGCTGATCTGTCTTTTATGGTACTGTCTTTGATAGGTTGGACTGCTTTTTCCCTTTATGTAAAGATGGATGCAAAAAGCAAATTAAGTAGTTCTACTTTCTCCCTGTTGCTTGTTACCTTCTCCCACTAATGGACCAATCATTTCCTTGACTTTTTTCTTGTTTGAAATAAGCTTTTTGGTTGTTAATATTTTTAAGTTTTGTCACAAGCCTTAGTTCATTTTAAGTCTTAGCTTTCCTCACCTCATCTTTGCAAGCTTAGGCTATTTGCTGGTATTCTGCCTTAGTTTTGTGTCCCTCTTTCCACTTTTAATACTTATCCTTTTTGTCTTTCAATTTATCAGAGTTCTGTATGCAGCCATGCTGGTTTCTTTTGAGAGCTGTTGTTTTTCTTCTTCATTAGTATTGTGTTAGACTGGGCTTTTATAATCTCACTTTTCAAAATTTCTCAAGCTTCTTGAGTTGTTTTCACGTTGAGGATTCTCATCCGTGGAATCCTTCCCAAGTTCTCTCTAAGTGTGTTGAAATTAGCTCTCTTAAAATCCAAGAGTCTTGTTTGACTTTGTTCTATTGCTTGCATAATGCTGAATTCCAATATTCCATGATTACGCCCTCTCCCCCCAAGGTTCTTGTAGCTTCATCTCTATTAGTGAGAATAAGTCCAATGTGGCTAATCTTCCCTTCTCTACCCTTCTGGGGGACAAAGTTGTCTGCTAGGTTTGTCAGGAACCTGTTTGATCTTCCACTTAGTGCAGAGTTTGTCTCCCAGTTGATATCAGAGTAATTAAAGTCCCCCATTATTATTGTAATGTGTTTCCTACATACCCTAGTTAACTGACTAGCAAATGGTTCATCTATTTCTTCTGTTTGGTTGGGTGGTCTATAGTATACACCAATGACAATGTCATTTTCCCCCTTTTATATTGACCTAAGTGCATTCAGGACAGTTTTCATCATTTTTATGCTCTATTTCTGTCGAGATGTAGTTATTTATTATATATAGTGCAACTCCACCTCCTCTTTTATTTAGTCTGTTTCTTTTAAATAATTTAAATTCCTCTAGCTGTATGTTCCATTTGTGGGTTTCATCCCACCAAGTTTCTGTAATGGCAGCAATATCATATCTGCTCTCATTTACTTGAATTTCTAATTCACCCTGTTTATTCCTCATACTCTGTGCATTGGTGTATAGACATTTGAGTCCTTTTTGGCTGACCCTATGTTTACTGTCTACATAATCTGTATTGTGCCTGAGTTCCCCTACTTCCTTACCACCTGTTTGATTAATGCACCATGGTATGGCACTCACGATTAGAAGCTTGATTTTGCATGACAGCAAGGTTGATATTCTTACTGGCACAAATATCAATGTTACATGTACTGATAATCCTATTAGTTTTAGATTGCTGGAGATAAATGTGGTGTGGATACTTGAGATCTACAAAGGATACATACAGTTGCAGCCTGATTTTTAGTCTAAACCTTGCAAGACACAGTCAGATGTGCATTCATAGTCCAGGCATGATATAAAATAGAGCAGATGTGATGAATTTCAGCATTCTCATTGCCTTCAAATGATTCTATTTTTATCCAATTCTGTAATTCAATTTCTACCACATATTCTGCATGAGCCAAGGTAAAAAAACATATGCTGCTGGCTATAGTCAGCATATTGCTGTCATCACATCCAGAATCCACAAATGACATATTTATGTAGATATTAAAGAAAATGGGACAGTGCTTTGTGGCATTTCATATTCCAATAGCTCAATTTCTCCTTCCACAACCCAGATTGGACCCACTCAAGTAACAAGGAATAAACTGCTGATCCTTAGACTTCTTAAGTAAGACCACCTTGTTAGTAGTCCTGGATGCTTCTGAAATATCTAGCAAGATAAGGAAGTGTGCATTTCCTTCATCCAGTTTCTGCTGCACAGTGACCAATGTGATTTTTCTTCCATGCTCAGACCTAACCCAGACTGGAAATAACTCTCAAGGGCTTTTGTATCTGCTACCCTACCACTTTCGGTACAATATTGTCCTCAAAGTATAAATTGAAGATGGGATTGGCTATACATGTATATCATCATCATTTTAGCCATTTTCTATCCAGTGCAGGATGAAGGCCTCTTCGACATGTTTCCAACCTATATAGTCATGAGCTTTCTTTTGCTAATTGGGTTGACAATACTTGCTGATGTCATCTATCCATCTTGTTTTGGGTGTCTTTTGTGGATGCTTTTTATCAAGTGGGATAAATTCTTTGACTGACTTGGTCCACCTGCTATCAATTCTTCTTGCTATGGACCAGCCCATTTCCGTTTCAGTTCTTTTACTCTCCTGATGTATACTTTCATTTTTTCTCTAATCCATGTGCAGGTCTTTTCTATCTTCTCTTGTAATACCAAAACATGTATTTTTCCATAGCTCTTTGCGACACTTTTAGATTTTATATCGATGTGAGGTTAATGTCCATGTTTCAATGGCATATGTTAGAGCAGGTAGCATACACTGATCGGAATTTTTTCTCTTTGGGCATGGGGGACGAGATGTTCTTGAAAATTATGCTTAGCTTGCCAAATGCCTGCCAACCACATTTAACACACCGTTCAATTTTCTTTATTGTATCACCTTCCTTACTTTTTTGGCTGCAAATCATTTATTGTTCTCTATATTCTTTTTGCTATTATTTTGGTAAAAACCTTCTAGATGACTGAAAGGCTTGTTGGACAATAGTTGTTTAAATCATCTTGGGGCCCTTTCTTTTCTATTAAGAATCAATCAGCGATTCTTGTAATGTTTTATAGAATTCTGTCGGAAGTCCATCTGGGCCTGGTGCCTTCCCATTATTTTGTTTATTAAGTGCTTCAGTTAACTCCATCATGATTATATTGCTTTCCAACCTTTTTCAATCTCTTTAGGTATCTTAGGTAGATTAGCATTCTGTAAATACTGTTTAACTCTTTCCTCCTCAATATTCTCTTTAGCCTTCATATAATTTCTCATAAAAGTCTTGAATGATTTCCTTCTTCTCTTTATTGCCGTTGGCAAACTGACCTTGAGCATCTATTAACTGCAGTATATCCTTGATTTCTTTTTTCCTTTCTCCGTTGTAGCTTAACCATCTACCGGTGTTTTGTTTTAGCATCTCAAAACAATTCTGTTTAATCATCTTCTAATTTTCTGTGCTAATTCTTCTTTCTACTTATTAACTCATTTTATGTTTAATTGTATCCAGTTTTAGCTTAATGTCTTTTTCTGTGGCGTTTTCTGTAGTTCTTTTTTCAAGTCTTTTTATACTCATCTTCTAAAGCTTCCTGGCATTGCCTTTTCCTGATATTCCTTTTTCCTTGTGTAGTTCTATTATCAGAGCCTCTAGCATATGCCCTTCATTGTGTCCCAAAACATTCTGGCATTAAGTGTCTTCTTTTTTATTTTCTCTAAAGAAAAAGCATATTCTTTCTCCATCTGCTGTATAAAATCCTTCTCCTTTAGAATAGTATTATTTAACGTCCATCTCAATCTTCTTTTTTGTCCTTTCCATTTAATGTGTCACTGGGTTGTGATCTGCCCCAAGTACTTGTTTCGGATATTTGTTTCTTGAATATTAGATATTATCTGTTAAGTCCAAAATCATGTCTATTCTGGACCATGATAAATGTCTATTGAGTAAAAAAGTGTATTGTTTGGTTTAACATTTCTTTCTCTCCATATATCTTTTAAGTTTATTTCATCTATCATTTAAAAAGATTTGGGGAGAGACTATACTATTTGCTCATTGTGTTGCTGCTATATAGTCCAGTTTATGTCTACAATTCCACTGAAATCTCCCATCATAAACTATTATTTGACATATTCCAAGCTTCACATTATTTTCATGTGTAATTTTTTATTAAAATTTCTTCTGTTTATCATTGGAGCATAAATTGCAATCAAGAGTGTTTTCCGTATTATTGCTCCATTATTTCCACCAATTAATACCTTTTCCGTCTTCATCAGTATAAATCAATTTTGCTAAGATAGTCTCTTAATATATATAAAACCACTGCCTCTTTTCTTACATGAGTCAAAGAAGTAAATTATTTTTCCCTAATTTTGGTTGTTATCAACAATTGTTCATCTTGTTTTTTAATATGTACTTCTGTAAGACAAAATTATATCAAAATTTTAGTTTCTCTAATTTGTTGAAAAAAATTCCTTCTTTTTAACAGCTGAATTAAGTCAATTATATTCATTGTAATTCAGTTTTTTCATCTTCCATGATTATGCTTTATAATTAGGTTGCAGCTTCTTGTAGATTCTTTGGTTCATGTTGTTCTTTAATCTCCACCAATCCAACCTACATGCAACCTTTTTCTTTCTTCATTTAGTCATCTTGGAATCAGTTAGTGAAATCTTCTTTTTTCTGCTTCCTCCTCTCTCCCTTCCAAAAATTCTGCATAAAATAATTCTGCTTTTCTTCATTGAGTCAATTCTATGTCTCTGTTCTTGCCATGTACACATTCAACCCTTTCTGGCGATTAGCCAATCTATAATTCACCTCTTTTTTTCAATAGCATTTTTTGTCCAGAAATTGGTATTGTCTTCTCATCTCTCTCACTCTTCTAGGTATTGCTTTAAAACCACAATCTCCTTGCCTTTCGTATTTTCAATGTTTTTCTCTTCTTACCACTTTGTAATATTTTGTGTTTTTAATGGCTGTTTTTGTAAATCTGATATGAACTTCTCTTGCGTAGGTTATTTCTCATCTCCATTATCTTGTAAAACCTCGGATATACCTCATCTACTCCATCCATCATCTTCTCTTCTGTTATTTCCAAAGCTTCAGCCAATATTTCTATCATTATCTTAGCTAGATTTTTGTCCTTTTTTCTTCCTCTATGTTTTTGAAATCTGCAAGATAGAATTCTAGATCTGTTCCATCTCCCATTCAGCATCCCACTTTTTATCGTTCAACCACTGTTTAATCGCTATCAATATCTTCAAATCTTCTTGTCTCTTTGTTTATCTTCTTCTTCAATTTTTGGAATCTCTTATCATACTTCACCATCATTTTTGAATATATTCTTCTCCACCTTTTCGTCAGTTTTCCCTGTTCTTTGTTCAAGTATTCTCTTTCTTTGCCTCAATATTTTCTGTGCCTTTTCAGTGGTGTCTGATTTTATTTTAAGGTCCTTGGATTCCTTGCATCATCATCTGTAGATCACTTTTTCTTGATCTTTAGTCTTGCTTTAACATTGTCTGAATTGACAATTGCTCCTCCAGATGGTGGGGAGGCGGAGAGTAGAAGTTAGGAGCCAGAAGCCTATAAACTTCCTACTTATTTTAAACAATTCGGGATCTTCAGGTTCTTCTAAAACCCTAATCCAATTAATAGAATAGCCAATTTAATCCAAAAGTGAAAATAAAACAATGGTATAGAGAAAAACCATAATAAATAAAAAGAAAAGGAGAAAAAATTTTTATTCAGTTCTTCTTAACCTTATCCAATCAATAATTAGGTAGAAAGGAAGGGAGAACAAATAAAAAGGTTTTAAAAGCACAAAAGAAAAATTGAGAAAATTAAAAAATTAATTTCTTTGGGTTCTTTCAACACCTTTAATCCAATTGAGAATTTCTCAAATTAAAAAAAAGTATAAAGCAAAGTGGACCAAAAAATAGATCAAAAAAAAAAAATCCCCAAAGAAGAAAGAAAAAAAAGCTTTCCCTTTAAAATATTAAGCCAAGATGGAAATATTACAAAAATATAGGTTTTAAAAAAAAAAAAATGAACAGTACAGCTGTAAGCGGGGGCAGCACAAACTTCAAGAAAAATAAAAAATACACACTGCCACTTTATTTAGTTATCCAAGGCTCTTGTCATAACTCTCTCCAAGCTTCAAAGCCAAGTTTCATTTGTTGATAAGAAATCCAGAAGAACACCTGCCAACAACACTCTCCCGTGCTGTTCCTCTATCTTATCACGTAGCAATGTCCTTGAAAAAGAATTCAAAGCTTTCTTTCTTAGCTTCTCAGTTCGTCTAAAATATTTTTCAAGCATTTAGTTGGCAGTGTTACAAAGTTTCTTTACTCTCACTCTCCCCCTTCCCTTTCCCCAGACAAAACTGTAATAAAAGTTAAAAAGAATAAAAAAACAAATATATAAAAATAAACCAAAGGGAGCCTCTAAACTTAAAAATATTACAAAGTCAAAAAAGAAAAGAAAAAAATAGATATAAATAGAGAAAAAAACCAGTACAGTTAGCAAGTGCAAATCACGATAAAGAAGTCCAATCATAAGAAAGAAAAAAAAAAACAGAAAGCAAAGCTCTTACTTTTGAACACTTCTGTTTAAAAGCCGCCGCTTATTACAGTTTCTGTCAAAAACTTTTACAGATCTTTTCTTCCCCTTAGGTGTCCTTTAAGGGTTCCTCTTTAGTCTTAGTCAATAATCAAAGAAAATTTCTCACCAAACCGAACACCCATATTTCTCTTCAGCCGTCTTTCCGCTTCGAGAGCTGTCCCCAACTCCAGCACTTTGTGATGAAATGCTATGCCTCTCTGCCGCTGCGCACAAAGGGCTTTCCTTGGATTCGAACACCATGGGACCTTTGCGGAATACCGGTGGGATTACTATTCAGGAATGGCCCTTCAGCTATCACCGTCCTCTTTCGGGGGACGATGTTAGGTCCGTTCCTGGACATCGTCCAGTGGCCAAGCAGATATCGCCTTAGCAATCTCAGCACCTCCCGAGATTTGCAAGTGGATCAGTTATCGTCGTTGGGACACCAGCTCCTCCCCTTTACAAGAATAACAGAATTTTCTTTACAAGAAACATTACAAGGAATCGTTGAACCTTCCATGATGTCATGAGATGAAGTTATGCTTAAAGAAGAAGATATCTAAAACATAGCTCAGAAACCTAATATTACACGTTATTCCAAAAGAAGAGACTGCATCCATTACAAAATTAAGAAATTATAAAGACCCATTCTTATTAAATGCCAGGAATTATAAAATTTTCACGTCAATTTATTTGGGCAGAGAGACTCAAAAAATATTTAAAATAGTTTTATTCATCCTGACCAAATATTGGCATTTCTGCCAAATGAGACAAATTAAAGATAATATGCAGAGTAATATTGGACACTTTGGAATATTATGAGACACACCTTGAAAAACAAATTGGCTTTAATATTTTTAGTATGCCACAAAAGGCATTTGCCATTAATTGAACTGAGCATTCATGTTATATTATTGGAAACCAGATGGCTTCGCCCAGGAAAATTTATTCAACGCAATACAAGGCCATATATTATAAAACAAACAGCCAAATGGTAATGATAAAAGGGAGAAACTTAACAGGCCTCTATCAGGTACTAAGATAAAGGTGCCAAGACAAGGTTGATCCCATATTGCACCTTTTGCTATTTTATACTAACTTCTGAATGAAGTGGTTAAATAGAAAACATTAGAGATAAGAAAAGAGTATAAAAGGAATGAAATTAAAAGAGAAGAATTTAAATTACAAAGCTTTTGCAGATGATTGTGGCCTTTATTTTAGAAGCACCTCTAAGAAACAGCACCAAAAACTATTGAAAAGAATAGAGGCATTATGGCAAGGGTGGGCGGCTTGAAAATAAATAAAGATAAGACAAATATTTTGACAAAGAGAAATGCCTACTAAGACAAAAAGAAGAATTTGACAGATTTGATTGAAAATTCAAGTCCGAAACAAGGTTAAGTATTTGCGGGATACATTTTGACAGGCAAAGATGTACATTAACAAGAGAAAAATACATAAAATTCAAAGCAACCAGATAGCCACTAGATTGACGAAATGTGAGAACCGTACAATTGTGCCTAATAGAGAATCACAACCAAAGAATTAGAAATTTAATAAGTTCAAACAATACGGAATTAGAGTTGGAATTAGCCACTAACTTTTAATGTATTGTTCAATAGCGAAGACCAATTAGTTGCTATGAAATAGTAACGATTGAACATTACAAACGTGTTGAAGATGAAGGGTAGAGGAGGATTTGGGTCTGCCTAAGTTGGTGAGTTGTTATTACCAAGGCCTACAAAACTATGGAACATGGGCTGAACGGATGGATAACTTTAAAGAAATACTAAGATTGTGACCATTAGAAGCGACATGATCTGTTATTGAGGTGGCTGCCTTTTCTTTAGTGGAATAAATGAACTAAAAACACCAAGGGGTATTTAGAAGACATTATACTATGGAGAGTCTCTGGTGCGTATAAACTGGAGAAGATAGAAGAGGCAATGTTATTTTTGAAAATTCCAGTCTGGTTATCCACTGTTGAAGGCATTTTTGCTTATCGCTAATAACATATAAGAAGGAACAAACAGTTAGATATGGGGAAATAATTGAATGAAAAGCGGTCGAACGTAAACCTGATGCACAATACTAGAGGAACAAGATATAAAGATGAAATTGCGTTTTCCTTATGCGCAAATATATTCAAGGTATGAAAAAGATTTTGAAAACAGAAGGTTTCTATGTAAGGATAAATTGGACTGATTTGTAGGTAAGATTTTGACAGTGGTATTTGATGAAAAGGTGATTACAAAACTGTATCGGATATTTATTAAGAAATTAAACTAGAAGAAGAACAATGATTAACATGAAACTATGATTGCTTTGGGGAAGATTTTCGGACTATAGGATTGCATCTAGGAGAAATGCGCAAAAATTTGTGGTCTCAAAATTATAATAATGCACAGATGTGCAACAGCATTTAAAGAAATATTTGTATTGAACGATGTTTTACATGGGTAAGCATTTTCCCGCCGGACAAGAATTAGCAAAGGAAATGTGTTCAAGATAAATCCGAAAGTGTTGGAAATGTCAATCAGATACCTGCGACTCATATACCATATTGTGGTGGACCTTTGTGCCAGATTGCCAAAAAAATATTTGGACTAAATCTGCACACGTGGTGTAAAAAAAGTAGACTAAACAAGGACATAATGAGATTTAAAACCAGAGTTATATTGTTTAGTTGGGAATATTCTACCTGAGTACGATGCCAGGGCAAAAGATTTGAAATATCTGATTGTAAATTGTATTAACAGCAGCATGGGATTTGTATTTGTGCTAAAAATTGGAAAAATGATGGAGAAAATTTACCATGCTGAGGGAGAACTATGCAAGATAAATACTCGGAATCGTGCTGAAATGAATAGATTGGACATTGTGGAAATTAGCAGAGACAATGAGGATAAATACCAATTGTTACAAAAATTTGGGACCCTTTTCTATTTTTCAAATGGCTAGGAATAAACAAAGTATAATAATAGAATATGGGTTGAATTTTAGGAAGATAATGAAGTGATAATAAAAGATTGTAATTCTTTCCTGTTTTTTAGTTATTATGTATATAAAATGTTTGAGGATAGATTTGGGAGGCACTATTATAGAATTGTTTATAAATAAACTAAGTAAAGCATATAGCTATCTCGCAAAGTATGAATGCAACAAAATTTATAGTTCAAATGATGATTAATAATAATACCAGGATATTCAATTTTTGATTGATAATATGAGTTATTATGTAATGTAACTGTAATTGAGACTATGAAATTAAAGCACAAAAAATTTGTAAACCAACTGACACACTGCTTGTATATTTATGGAAGAAAGTTGAATGTTTTTATGTTTTGTTTGTTTTTAAAAATCAATAAAACTTAAACCCCCCCCAAAAAAAGAATCAATCAGAATTTTTCCATGTATCAGGTATTTTTTCTTCTCTGACACATCTTGAGTATAGTTTTGCTAGTATCTTGTGTAAATGGTGACCAACAACTTTCAGCATTTCAACCATAACCCAGTCATTTCCTGAAGCTTTGGCATTTTTCATTGATTTTATGGCATTTGATACTTCTTTCACTAGGATATCTAGCATTTCCTCTTTTGTGGTTGTTGTTACTTTTGAGTGATATTGATCTTTGTATAGCTTTGAACAGAATTTTCCAATTATTTCTAACATTTCGTGTCTTGTTCTACGCAGAGTCATCTTCACATTTTAATGCAAAAACCTTTGTTTTATTTTTAAGCTTGCATGTTGCTTTGTTTTTTTCAACTGCCTTTTTCACAATTTCATGTTCAACTAATAGATTTCTTCTTGGATACATTTTCTTATGGTCTTGCAAAGTTCAACATACTCCAGTTTATTAGTGAAACTTCTGGTATTCTTCATTGTCTGTCATTTTTTCATTAAATCAATAATTTCATCACTGTATCAAGTGTTTTTCCAGTGGAGCTATATATATATAGCAGAAGTAAGGATATTTTTGATTATTTGTTCATTTTGGTCCATAATGTTCATCTTTTCCAAATCTTGCAATAGAGCAAAGTGATTTGACAGATTAATCTCAAAAACACTGTTCTCCTTTTACATTTTTGGTTTTCGTGACATCTTTATCATTTTCATATGCTCTTTTCAACAGACTTTATCTTCACTTTAGCTTGTACCATGGTCATTTCCAATGTTAAAATGATTGATGATAATATAATTGCAGAATATGATTTTATCACTTGACACAATATAGTCAATTTCACTTGTGTACTCAGATGGACTCATCCATGTCCATTTTTTCTTGTAAAATGAGTTCATGATATAAAGTTTCTGTCTGCAGCAAAAACTAGTCTGTCGCCTCTGTTATCCAGGGGTGGGATTCAAATTTTTTTAACAACCGGTTCTGTGGTCATGGCTTAGGTTGTGGCCGTGGCTTGGTGGTCATGTGACTGGGTGGACGTGGCTTGGTGGTCTTGTTATTGGCTGGGTGTGGCCAACTCAATATCACTCACATCGAGGCACACATCTCCTTGCCTGGCCTCTCATGACTGTGGGGATGCTGCAACAATCGTAAGTGTGAAAAATGGTCATAAGTCACTTTTTTCAGTGCCACTGTAACTTTGAATGGTCATTCCACACAAGCAAAGTACCAACAAAGGAGGGGGAAAAAACTCCAGAGACATTCCTGAGACAGGAAGTCTAGTCCTACCAAGAATGTAATGTTAATGGAGAGGCAGTTTCTGTAAGTAACACCAGAATGTTTCCTTCTTGCCTTCCTTACAGGATTAGGACAGTAATTTCTTCTAACAACCGGTTCTCTGAATTGCTTAGAATGTTAACAACCGGTTCTCATGAATAGGTACGAACCTGTAGAATCCCACCCCTGCTGCTATCTCATTCACCACTTCCATATGGGCCAGTCGCTTTTTCTCTAGGTACTGTTCTCCCTATTCTTGCATTTAAGTCACCCATATCAGCATTTTTCTTTGTCTTGAAGGTGGGCCACATCATTGTAAAACTCTTTGATCTCATCATCACTAGAGCTTATTGTTGGCACATAAGCTTGGATGGTTTGAAGCTTGTACTGTTTTGTTCAATTGAATGATGCATTGACCTATCGTGTTTAATATTCAAATTTTACTCCACCACATCATCCATCTTTGGTACCTCTAGTGTAGACTAATTGCCCAGTCCTATCAAGTTCAATTAAATTGTCAGCTTCTTGTCGTGTTTCACATAATACAATGATATCCCAAGACATATTGTTGAGTTCACAGCAGTCCTTCTAATCAGGCATCCATTTTCATTGTTCAAATGTTGACTGTTCCTTTGTCCAAAGGTCAAAGGCAGTCTTAGCACCATCTGCCTTTGGGCATGGTTTTCTTAAAATGATGAACTTTGAATCCAACTTCCAATCAGGCATAACCAAACTAAAACTGACCACCCAAGGTCAGAGGTGGTTCAACTTAGCCAAAACTACACATGCCTACTGAGAATACCTTTCTCAGAATAGCAGAACAATCTATATTAGACTAATATAAAAAATCATAGCACTCTGGAAAACATGAGGTTGTTCCAACAAATGAAGTGCAAGCAGTTGGCTAAGAAATAAAAAATAAAGGAGCAATGAATGCTAAGAGTATCAAATTATTGTTCAGTGGAATTCTAAAATAACTTAAAAGGAAAAGAACTGCTTTCAGCATCGTTAACAGTGACATCTTCAAAAAGGTTGCTTGCTTAGATTAAAATTTTAAATCTCAGTTTTAAAGATACTGCTGCCTTTCATGATTTCAATTATAAACAACGAAATCCAGAAAATTTAGCCATAAACACAGTCACAATCCTTTCCTTATATGTTATTTCTTTTATCTCTTTTATAAAGGAATATAGTCATTTTATCGTTAAAGTAAAATGGATAGTGCTTTGCTATTGTTCTCAGTGTAGTGTAGTATTCTGAATTATTTACTTTAAACAGACAGTAGAGGCATATAGTTCAACTATAGCCTGTTTTCTTCATTATATACAAAAGAATGGGGATGAACAGCTAATTTTACTGCAGAGAAACTGCCTGCTATGAATTGTAAATGCTTCTTTAACTTTGTGCTTCAAACAGTCTGATCAAAACATTGCTGCAACTCTCTTATACTGACAAAAAGGATTAATTGTTCTTCCTTTTGCTTTTCTTTTTGCCTCCCTCCTCTGAGCCCCAGGCAGGGGGCAGAAGTTTTTGCATCATAATTCAAAAAGCAAATTAAGTATTTTCAGCAGGGATGGCACAACTCTTGTTTTCCTGAGAATTGCATTGGCATTGTTGAAATGGCCTGAAGGATTAGGGAAGAAAGAGTTTGGAAGACAAACAGAACAGAAGCAGCTTGGAAGCACCAACTGAGTGTACATAGCACTCCACTTCCCGGTAGCATATTCAGGTGACTGGGAAAAACATGTATATTTAGATGTGTTTGAATTTCATAAAGCGCTTTTGATTTTGATGTTATCTGAATTCACTAGTCTGAGTCAGAGATCTGTAAACATAAAGTGCTGACCCATTTCCAGGTAGAATACCACAGTGCTGCATTCTGTATTTCTTGTTCATCTGTACAATTTGCAAAATACACAAATATTGTTCAAAAGAAAAAATGAGGTGACAACCCTAAATATGAATGTTAACTTGCATCAATTAGACTTGGATATGTATCATGAAACTAGTGAAGATTTACCAATATAAATTCTTGCTATTATGTGATTGATTTGCTAATGTGTATAATATGTGACAATTTAGATTGCAGTGAGACATAAATTTAACAAAAAAAGAAGGAAAATGTCAGAAACCAAATTCATCCAAGCCAATGACATGTTAATCTAACTTGCCCCATTTATTTTTTTGGATCTTCTCTAGATATGATTCAGATCAGACCCAATTCAGTGAATTAAAAGGCATTGTCATAATATATTATAATTATATAAATAATAAATGTATATAATTGAAATTCTAAAAAACAGCTTTGGCCCAAAGAATGTCATGATATTTTTGCAATATCTGTGTAGCCATTTATGCAAAGTCCAGCAAACTATTTTTGCATGCATGACTGTTCATTTGCATATATTTTTTATTCTTCATGAAGATATAAAGCTGAAGGTTAGATATAACCTTCACAGTCATTTAATGTTCTCTATATCAACAAAAAGGAGACTACATTTTTTTCTTATTTTCTTCTTATTATTTAACTTCTGCATAAATGACTTTGTAAGGTAGAAATAAAAAAATTTATCCTCTGAAGCCAAATGAGAAATTGGGTGGTTTTTCACACTTCCTGGACATCTCATGCCTCCTCTACTATTCCAAGTATTCAAAGGACTGCATTTGCCACTTTTAAATTCTAGCAAATAAAGGAAAATGGTGGCATAGCAATTGCCCTCAAATAATGTAATTCAAAACAAAGGCACTAGCAGAGCAGGTACACAGCTGGATTCACTTTGGCCATGAAATGAATCCAATCCAAATTTTTAAAAGCTGAATTGTACAATTTTTGTTTGCTTGTTGAAATTATAGCCATCCTACTTCAGAAAATTCTGGGCGGCTTTACAAAAGTAAAACAGCAAAAGACAATAAAAATCCAATGTACTCATGGAGCAAAACACACATGCCTGTTAAACTCCTGAAGCCCATCTGACCCTCAGACCCAAGGCCTATTAGCAGGGAACTAAGGTTTGAAGATTATGCAGATCATGCAGATCTAAAAGGAGGATATTGTTCATAATTTCCCTTACATTTAAACAAATTTTAGACAACTGGAATTCATGCCCATCATTTCTGATCCTAGTTTTGGGGGTAGTGGAAAATAATTTATGAACATTTGAGTATCCTTTTGTACACCTAACCACTAATACCATCTCTTCACTTAGTCTTTTTTAGTTTCTGATTGAATAGCCCAAGTTCCATTGGCTATCCTAATAGAGTATGCCCTCATGTCCCTTGTACCATCTACATTACCCTCCTTTGAGTCTTTTTTAACTTGTTAATATTGTGTAATATTTTCTTTTATAATGCAGCCCAGAATAGTGCTAGTCCTTTTAGCAGCTGGCTCATATTGCTGGCTCATAGGCAACTTGTAGTCAGTAACCTCACCCAAGTCCTTCTCAAAGTGCAGCTTTCAAAACCATGAATTCTCCATCCAATAATTGTGTGCTAGATATTTTCCTTCTTTTTCCCTTGCATTTTCCTTAGTTAAGGGCTTGTTGTTCTTTTCAGCCTACTCTTTTAACCCTTTGTAATCTAATTGTATTGTGCTAAGTATTGGCCAGAGGCAAATTTGAAAAACAGCTCATCCTGACAATTAGAACAATTAATTAGTGGAACAACTTACCTCCAGAAATTATGGATGTTTCAACACTAGATGCTTTTAAGAAGAGTGTCAATCTTGAAGCTGACCTGACCGAAGCCATCTTGGAAGCATCAGTGTTGCCACACTGGAGCTGAGGGATAAGGAGGGGGGATTTTAGATAGCTGGGATTTTGTAGCCAAATCAAAATACTTTCTCTTGGGAACCAAGGACATTCTCACACTTGGTCAGAGGAAGGTGGAGTGGTATCACCAGGCAACAAAACAACATTGTGATTGGACCATCCAACATTGTTTTGAGAAGCTGACAAACTTTTACTTTTAATTAGGTGAAAACCATGGGACTCTTCAGAGTCGATTTTCACCAGATCCGTACCAATATTATATATCCAATAAAGCTAGTCTTTGAGGAATCTACCTGCCTCTGAATTTTGCTTGCTATGGGGTCTATTACTTGGAACCCTGACAAAGAGATTGGATAACCATTTTTTATTTATTTATTTATTATTTATTTATTACTGAAATAATATAGGTTTCCTGCTTGAGTAGGGGGTTAGATTAGAAGACTTCCAGGGACCTTTCCATCTGCTTTTCTGCTATTTCCAAATTAAGCTTCCAACTAGTTCTGCTTTTCTAAATTGTGATCTTAACCATCAATTAATATTAACTTTATTTTTATATTAATTTTTATGTTTAGCTTATTATTCATTGAGTGATGGTGTACAAAATTAATAAATAAATGTATTTAATACTTTATGTTGCATCTTTTTTCTGTTTTATCTTAGAATTAATGTTTAATACTATTAGACATGAATAATAGTAGTTCTAATTGTTAATTATACAGGCTTATGTTGATTTCTGCTGGTTTATGATCATAAATAATCATTTTTATTTATTATGTAACCATATAATAATTAATCTTTGCCTTTCATTTTTATCTGAATAACAATCTCTTTCTGTGTTATTCCATAAGCTGGAAGCTCTGATTTCATGTAAGAACATAGAAAGTGTCTAGAGAATTATAAAACAAACAATAGTTTATACAATTCCTCTTCCATCAATAGAAATTGGTTGTATAGAAGCATAATCCAAAACTTGCTTACCCTTTAATGATATGTTTCTTTTCTGCACTATAGAATACTGACTTATCTGGCTAAAGTTGCTTAAGTTCATTATTACAGAAATATAGTTGCTTGTACACTTCCCAAACTTCAATAACACAGAAACATACTGCTTCATCTTCTCTTTTTTAGAACATAAAGACCTTTGACAAATAGATAATAGTCTCCTATTCTGGAATCCAATCCTTGATATCAGGAGTTTATTTCCAATTATTTAAAATAATATTATTTTCCAAGCCCAACAGAGCTAAACATTTGTATGAAATAATAAATTCCATGTTTTAGAAGTATACTTTTTATATCATGTGAAAAACTTAACGATAATGTCTAGCCCCCAAAATTAATTAATATAGCAGCTTGAAACCAAAATAAGCTTGCAGCTGAACAAGACCAGATTATATGAGTTAAAAAACTGTCAAATTTCTTACAAATAAACATCTGATGTCTGTCCTTTTGTAAACATTTGTTAAAGGGCCTAGCACATATTTTAGTCCTTTGTCTATTTTTGCTTTATCCAATACTCTGTATCAGTTTCAAGAGGATTTTCTAATGGATATTTGTGAGATTGAAAATTGCTTTCTCAATTTAGTTCACTTTTATAGCACATATTTGTTGATAATATGACAGATATATTACACACACAAATAATAATATGGAAGAAGTAAATCACTGTAGTATATGGTGTCAGATACAGACAATACTTTTTTGTCAAAATGAAAACAAATAGTTGAACTTTAATTTAAATGAATCATTTGCAATACATTTAATGCAAACATTTGCTCATTTGATAATCAGTATTTGTGATAAACAGATAGTTAATATGAGAAAGAGCAGCTCAGAGACAATTTTATTTAGCCTTATTGATTAACAAACTGTTATCACTATCCCCTGAAGAATTGTACAGTTAATCAAGGTTATACAGTAAAATTTTTCAAAATTAAACTGTTAAATGTTAGTTTCTTCGTTGACAGGTAATTTGAAATCTCTGGTGGATCTCCAAATTCTATTCAATTGTTGTTTGAAAAAAGAATTAGTGTTATAATTCAGATAGTGTGCATGCCCTCTCTCTTTTTCTCTATCTGAATTAAAATTATATAGGCTTTAATTCTAAGTATTAAACCCCCCCCCCCCGTATTACCANAACCCCCCCCCCCAGTATTACCAATTATAAGCAGTATTTATTTGCTTATAGATGTAGATTTGTTTTTATTTTCCTGTTCTTTTTTATGTGGATTTATACATGTCATATAGCTTTTGGCATGTTTGTGCATGATAATCTTTATTTTTTTACAATTACATTTCTGCCATATGCTCATCCAGATGGCTCTTACTTATATAGTACTATACAATGATGTTACTTTAGAGGATTTAAGTATTGTGGAGAACTTGCAGACAAATAGAATGTTAACAAAGAAAAAATAGACAAACAATAAAAGTACTGCGTTCTTTGGTGAAAACAAATATAAATATGTAAGCTAAAACTACAGAATTCTTGTACCTAAATTTTAGAAATGAATATTATTTTAATCTATTAGAACTTTAAAAGTGCAGTTCATTTATTGAAAAAAAACCATTTAAATATATTGATTGACCTTTATGGTTTTCCTTTGTATTAAGCGTTCTTTTCCTTACTGTACAACTTCAAAGATTCTAAAATGTACTCATTTTATCATGGTGTAGTTGAGAAGTATCAAACTCGATTTCACTGAGGGCCGCATCAGTTGTGTTTGACCTTGGGGGGCCAGGAGGGCATGACCAGAGGTATGTGGCCAGCTCTTTGTCACTAATTGAAGCTCCATTTTTGGCCACAACGGCCTCCTTCAGCCTTCTGCCAGTGAAAATGGCCTCCCCAAGCTCCATTTTCACTGGCAGAGGCACTGTGAGAGGATCTTTCACTGTTGCCATGGTGTGCCTGCAGACCAAATCTAAGCACCCCAGCCTGTGGGCCTTGAGTTTGACACCCCTGATGTAGCTTAATTTTTAGTGCAATGAAGACAATAAATTGATTCCTCAAGTACTTTATTTTATCATCCTGATTATAATCATTTTTAGTTAACTTTGAAAAGATACTGATATTTTTTAAGCAGTAAGAATATATTTTTATAATTAAAACTGTTGTCCCCAGCAAATTTAATAGGATATAAAATTGACTCAATTTAGTGACACTTGAGAAAATATGGATGTGCAGTTGCAAATCAACTAAGACACATGTTTATTTCATTGGAATTGGAATGAAAGAACTTCATAATGGGTCATGCTCAAAATTCTATACATTTTTTAAAAGATGAATCAATGTCTATGAGAGAATACTTTAGATACAGTGGACAAGTATTCTGTTTTTTTTAATTAAGTTTTGCAACATTCAATATATGTATACATGTATGAATATGGGTGTATAATTTTATCAATAGTTTTCATTATGTCATATTAAATTTTGGTGATAAATGACAAACTTTCTTCAGTTAAAGAATCTTGGTAGTTTTATAAAAAGAGAGGCACACATCTCTTGATAGTATACAAAGTTACTTCATTATTTTTACATATATCCTAGGATCTCTTTTCAGGGCTATTTAAGGAATTCAGTGGCAACACCAGTTTTCCAAGCTGTTGAATGTCTTGAATGTAAACTGAGATATTAAAACTCTGTATTAGAATGGAAGACCCTCTTAATAAAAAATGTGTAAAACTATTAAAATTCTGTAAAAGTAATTGTCAGGATTCCTGCAGTTACTTTCAAGAATGTATTGTATATAAAAGTCACCAAGCTATTAAATTCTACTTTAAAAAATAATCTGTTGGACCAATATACCCATTTGCTAATACAGGGCCATGTTAGCTCTATAGATCAGTTGCTCTGAAACTCCACCCCCCAGCCTGACTTACTTATTATCTGTATGGTTGAATAGGTAAACCAAGTTATTTAATAACCATATGACCTCAATATGCTGATCATTGGTGTCTACAGGGAAATCTACAGGAGATTTTGTATGTAAGTCATAATATGCTCATATAAAGTCGAGCACTTGGTCCAATACAAGTAGTCCTCAAGTTATGACTACAATTGAGCCCCAAATCCATGTGACTGAGACATTTATTAAATTAATTTTATGACTTTTCTTGCTACTGTTGATAAATGAATCACTGCAGTTGTTAAATTAGTAACATGCTTCTTAAGTGAATCTGGATTCCCCACTGACTTTGCTTGTCAGAGGTCGTAAAAGGGGATCACATGACCCCAGAATATGCAACTATCATAAATATGAACCAGTGGCCAAACATCTAAATTTTAATCACATGACCGTGTGGATGTGGCAACCATTATAAATGTGAAAAATAGTTTAGAATAAAATTTTGAGTTTGATCCTTTATGAAGTTCTTCTGTGCCAATTCAAATGAAATATAGGTAGTCCTCAACTTACAACAGTTCTTTTAATGACTGTTCAAAGTTATAGTGACACTGGAACAGTGAATAATCCTCGTTTTTCACACTTATGACTATTGCAGCATCCTCATGGTCATGTGATCAAAATTCAGATGCTTGGCAACTGATTCGTATTTATGATGGTTGCACTGTCTGTCCCAGGGTCATGTGATCACCTTTTGTGATCTTCTGATAAGCAAAGTCAATGGGAAACCCAGATTCACATGTTAATAACTTAACAAATGCAATGATTCGCTTAACAACTGTGGCAAGAAAAGTCATAAACTTGGTCAAAACTCACTTAACAAATGTTAAAGCATCAATCCATCCCAATACAATGGATGTTAATAAAATGGTCGGATACAGCGAAATTTTAGATAATCAAGGGAAATTAAAAAGTAGACAGGAATTGAAAGAGCATGGAATAAACATAGATTGGTGGCCTTACCTCCAACTACAAACAAGATATAAAAAAGATAGCAAGGAATTTGGAATGAACCACAAAAATTAGATAAACTTTTGATTGGTCCAGATGAGAAACTGTGATCAAAGATATATAAATATTTATTAGAATTTGATAGAGCAGAAGAAATTGTGAAGGGATCTAATAATTGCATGGGTCAAAAATATCGGACACAGTATAGATTTAGAAGAGTGGGAAAGAATTTGGAATATAAACCACAAGATAACGAAATTGGTGGCCTATAAAGAAAACTAACACAAAATGTTTTACCAATGGCATTTGGCGCCTACAAGATTGGCTAAGATTTATCCAAATTTAAAACTAAATTGCTGGAAATGCAACAAAAACAAGGTACCTTCTTTCTTACATGGTGGTTACGTCCCGAAGCGAAAAAATATTGGAAAATAATACAAATGTGGTTACAGGAGCTAATTAGATGTCAAATAGATTTTATTCCGGAATTATATCTTTTAGGGATAATAAAAAGGAATTACAATAGAAAGATAAAATATTTGATGTTACACGTACTAACAGCAGCAAGGATTTCCTATGCACAATATTGGAAGAAAGATTGCACACCATCTGAAGGTTTAGGAATTAAAACAAAAATTGAGTGGGCAGAAATGGATAAATTGACCATGAAAATAAAAGGAAAAGTAGATTCAAAATGTTATGCAATATGGGAGAAATGGATTGACAATAGAAATAAGAAAAGAAAATGTATATAATAGATATAGAAGGTATAATAATAGTGTATGTATATAAATGTGTATGTATGTAAATGTATATAAATGTATATGTATGTAAATATATGTATATGTACATAAAATGTCACAGTATTGTTTACTAAGTAATAGAGATATGTAAAAAGAAAAAAAACCCAATAAAGTATTAATAATAAAAAAATGTTTCACTTAGCAATATAAATTTTAGGCTCAATTGTGGTTGTAACTCGAGGACTACCTGTAAATGTGTCCTAGTGGATTTGCAACTGCATACAAGTAGTCCTCGACCATTGTTGTGAATTTTGCCTCATTTTACAACTTTTCTCGTCATAGTTGTTAAATGAATCATTGCAGTTCTTCAGTTAGAAACACAGCTGTTAAGTGAGTGTTAAGCCTGGGTTCCCCAACCAGGGTTAGGGAGACAAGCTAAACAGAATGTGCAGCGTTAGTCAGATAGGCACACAGATAAATGAGTGAGCTAAGCTCGTTATGTTATTAAGCATAGTAAAAATTAACAGATACGCTTGTGCTATCAAAAATTATAGGTTTATTCCATTATTATGCATAGTCAAAATAACAGTCCAAATAGTTCCATGTATGCATTTAGTCAGTCGATTCAGGCGATATTCTAGTTAGCAAAGTCCATGTATGAATATCCGATGTCAGTTCAGCTTAACAATCAGTCCTTTGTTCTCTCTTCCGCGTTCTGAGAGCAAGGCAGTCTAGTGTTTCAAAGCAGTAATGACAAGGGGATCTATCAAAGCGCTAGGCAGGAGCACGCAGACAGTTCTTGGCTTCTTTTATAGGTTGCGTTTCACCAACCACTCCCCGGCAATCACTATTCCCACAGTGGAAAGTTTGCAGACACTTCAACATACAAACCATATTACTTATTTATTAATTTTACCATAACGCAGTTAGGGTACACACATTGTTATGGGCCCTAACGATTCTCCCCTTTTAAGGTTTAATAATTAAGTATATAGACATAACCCTTTACTTTTTGAACATCATGATTGTTGTTACCTTCTCTGTAACTTCATTACTCCTTGCTGCTTTTTGTATTAAATTGTCTGCAATTGTTTCTTCTTTGTCTGCAGTATTCCAATTTAATAGCCCATTTTTAACAGATTCTCTTGACATTTAAGTATCTTAGATCAGTGTGATTTTGATCTAGTTTTTACGCAATATTAGTAGTAAACTTGATAGCTGCTGGTTTAACCTCATAACACTATGCAATGGCATTCTTTTACAGTTATACCATGTCCATTAATAAGTTTTGTACATAATTCCAAGATCCAGTGGCATTAAATATGAAGACCATGAAAATTTCCGCTTCCATCGTGGACAAGCTAATTGCTGTTGTCGTGATTGGACCGTTCCGCACCTATTAGTGTCTTCACAAATAATATAGCATCCAGATGTTGATTTTCTAGTGTTTATATACGCTTGCAAAACTCTGGCATTGCATAGGGCACTAAGACTCAAATCACCCTTTGGTCCTATATACAACGCTCATGGGTTCATGTTCCTTTCAAGATATCTTAAAAATTCTCTTAACGCTTGCCAATGACATTGATTGGAATCTGAATTAAAAAACGTGCGCAGCTGATTCTACACTAATAAGCTAATTGGCCATGACCAATTGCTTATGATAGTGATAAGCTACCAATCCAAAGATTGATTATATGGACTTTATAAACATTTGGGACTTTGATCATTAGTTTTGGCAAACTTCTTGATCTTGGAGCTCTTTGCCAGTTTGCAAAGTTCCATTTTAAACGTTTTAATTAATTGGCAAATTATTGAATCTTCTTGAGATATTTAAATCCATTATTGTGTTTTTTAATTGTCGAATGATCCTTAGATTACTGTTTTTAATTCCCCCACCTAAAATGCTTTAATCTTAATCTTTTGCTAATAATGATATAATCTCATTAGCTTCATTATTTAGTCTTGCGTTATTCAAAGCAATATCATCTGTTACCGTAAGTAACAATAATGGAAACCCCCCCCCCAACCGTTGACCATTTTATCTTTTTAAAAAGACCTTCCAAAAAATTCCCATTAAAACCCAACGGGAAGCATTTCTGCTAAACCAGATTTTAAAACCTATCAATTGTTTAACCTCTTTCAGCAATATATTGGTCTCACTCAACCAGATTTATTTCAACCGCGTAAAGATCTTTTTGAGTTTTCCAACAATCGTTACTTTTACTTATTGAGTCTTTTATGACCGAAATTTGGTTTTGCTTAAATATATAGTGTGCCTGCAATGGGGCATGTAGATAAGAGCAAGTTTTTCTTTTTTTTTTTTAAGAACATCTAAATGGTTAATGACATAGTTTTTCTTAGCTGCCCACACTAATGTGCTCTTAAGATGTTGGCTTTAAGGCTTGGTGCAGAAAACTGTCAATGCGTTAAATCAGATGCGGTTTGATTAAAGTCCTTGGAGCTAGCTAAGCCTAGCTTTATGGGTAACAGTCCCATCATTTCCAGTTTTTACTTTAAATATCATTTGCACCCAATGATTTTCTCCTGGAGGTAAATTTGGCCATTCTTCATAAACTTTCATATACATATTAATGAATTTAGTTCTTTTTGCATGCCTATTTGCCAATTCTCTGATCCTTAGCAGGATACATCTAAGTTCATCTACACAGTTTGACTTTAGTATACTTGGCAAACCTATACTTTGCTTGATACCATATCAGAGTGGTCTAGTTACAGTTTTGTAGTAAGTCTAAGGTATTATAGGACTTACAGGTGGACTTATTCCTTTATTTAATTGATTCGGTTGATTATGTAACTCTTCTCTGATCAAACCATTTTCCTCTTGTTCTGGTCCTATTTGCTCTTCGTGGACTCTTCTTTTTGACTCTTCTTACTAGCTAGATCTGATCTTTCTGCTGTTTGTAGGGTTCGAATTAATTACTTCCATTATTTAAAATCTTGCCTCTATCTATGTCCAGTCCTACATGTTCTAAGGATTTTGCACTAGCACCTGGTGTAAACTTCTAGGATTACTGGTTCCCCAGAATCTATAAGATCTTGATTAGATGTATCATCCTACAAAAATAGATCTTAAGCTCTATGCTGTCTTGTGTCTAACGCTTGTGTCACGGATTGCACCGCATGCTGGTGCGTACCAAATGGGTGCATGTAACTAAAATCAGTGTTTTGTACCATGCCACGAGTGGTGAATGGTAATTCACCTGTTGTCTGAATTAACAACATTATTTTAAATATATGATTACCACACACATTATTGCTTCTCCCACCTAAATTGTCAGGTAATCTGAGACAGACATCATAGTTTCGTGCCATTGATGTATGTTTGGCCTCTTCTCATAAAGAGCATTATGTTGTGCTAATACTGGGCAGACATTTTATGTTGACAATACCTAAGCATTCTTAAGTCTGTTCTGGGGAATTTACTTATTTGTACATTCTGTAACCTTATCTGTTGATTGATAGAGTACTACTTTCTTTTTAGTTTTTTCTTCTGCAAATTTAATCCAATTAAAGAGATTTGATATGTTTTCAGTTTTTGCTCTTCATTAAGTAGGCAAACCCCCATATCTATGGAGATGAGGCGCTCGGTCCATTATACTTAGTATGTAGGGAGTTCTCACGCCTGGCGCCTTACACTGTGGTTTTTTTCGAGGCTATTAAAGCAATACTACTGGTCTGAAAGGCTCTGTTAGTAGTAAATGCCAGTCACTGCTATTAGCCGGTATAACCCTGCCTTACTTTGATTACAGGCATTACTTTGCAAATACTTATTTCAAGCATTTTCAAACTTATTCGCTTAGATAATTCAACAGTTTTTCTTTAGCAATTTTAAATTTAAATGCCCTAGCTTCGAGTGTATACAAGTTGGAATACATTCGTTATGGGGTTTTCTTATTTTCATAAATTGCATGTAAGCTTGCACCTTTAACGCATCATCATGTTAAAGCGACACATTAACTGCTCCACCTCTTAAAGCGATAGGCATAGTAGAATTCCTCGTTAGTCTGCTTTTTCAAGTATGACGGTTATCTCAGCCGCTAAATGACTAGACTACATTCCTAGTTTAACCAAAATTCTAACTGAAATTAAATTAAACTTAAGTTGTGGTACTATAACATTTTTCATTCTCTTTTATAAAAGAAACAATATGCTATAACCTTGACCCTTTTAGCTTTCAGTTTCCAGCCATTGGCTAACGATATTTGTGTACTCTGGGACATTTTAATAAAATTTTGTTATCATTTGTATAACAATGGGATGCTTCCAACTGTCAACCACCCATAAACTATTTTTTAACAGCTCCGTTAGTATACAGGCTAACTCTAAATTTTTTTATTTATCTTTTGATTGACTTTTAGTAAATTCTGGCCAGCGTTCTTGGCGCTTTGCTTTTCAAATCTTGCCAATGGTCCTCTTCCTCCAACAATTAAAACACTTTTTAATTTGCGTATGGCAGTAAGGAGATCATTATCTATCTTTTTGAGGTTGCTTCCCATCCTTTTAAATTCATCTCTTTCAGCCTTTCTCTGGCCTCTTCAATCAATCTGCTGCCAGTTCATATCAGTTAAGTTAAACTTTCTTTGGCAAATTTTCAAGTGAAGTTACGTATTATCATAACTTTCATCAAGGGAAGATAGAATTATGTAGACTTGGTGTAGTTCAGAGAAAATAAGCTGCTTTCTCGTGCAGTTCTTGGAAAATGTTTTGGCATAAGTTTTTAACTGACTCAGCATATCTCATTTTGTTGGAGATGTGTCCCTGAAAGCTTACCGTGTTAGATTTAGTGAGCACCAACATTATCTCGAACATAAATCTCTTCAGCTTCTGCCACAACCAACAGCCGTTTATCCTCCGTGGATATAACAAGCTGCTTGATCAGTTAAGTTCACCCAATTATGCAAATGGCTTGTTGATTTTTTGCATAAATTTCTTCTATCTTTAAGTCCTGTCTTCCTCATCCTCTGGATTCGCATTCTTCTGTTTGGTGAGTTTCTCAATTATGTTCACAGACCGTCCTCTTCGTAGAAGTAGACTCACATTTTGTAGACCATGATACAATAGTTTTTGTTCATCCAGCTTGGATAATAAGGGACAAACTTTGTAGATTGACTTGTGCCATGTTTTCATATATGTATATAAACTATAAATTAATAAAAACACAGCTGTCTGTTTACTGTAATGTATAACAACCATAAACTCTCACTCTTTACATAAATCTGTTTTATCTCCTTAGTTAAAAACTGACTTTCAGCCTCTGGGGCCCCATAACGCAGTGTTAAGCTGTGCCTGGGTTCCCAAGCCAGGGTTAGGGAGACAAGCTAAACAGAATGGTGCAGCGTTAGTCATCGATAGGGCACACAGCGTGAAGATGAATGTGAGCTAGCTTAGCTTGTATGTTTATCTAACCATACATATAAAATTTAACAGATCGCTTGTGCTTATACAAAATTTATAGTATATAGTATTCCATTATAGCATTGGCATATGTACATATAATCAGTCAAATTAGTCATGTAGTACCATTTAGTCAGTCCATTAAGGATATTCAGTTGCAGTCATGTAAGAATATCGATGTCAGTTCACTTACAAATCAGTCCTTTGTTCTCGGTTCTCCCGTTTCGATGTTGGCAAGGCAGTCTAGTTTCAAACAGGCAGTAATGCAGGGATCATCAAAGCAGAGCGGAAGCACGCAGTCAGTCTTGCTGTCTTTTAAGGTGGCTTTGCACAACCACCTCCCCCATCACTATCTCCACAGTTAAGTTGCAGACACTTCAACATACAACCATAATTAAGTGTTAAGGTACACAATTGTTATCCCTAACAGTGAGTATGGCTTCCTCTTTGACTTTGCTTGTCAGAAGATTGCAAAAGGTAAACCCATGACTCTGGGACTCTGCAACTGTCATAAATACATGCCAGTTGCCAAGCATCCAATTTTTTATCACATAACCATAGTTATGCTGCAATAGTCATAAATGCGAAAAATGGTCACAAATAGTTTTATCTCCATTGCTATTGTAAGTCTGAACAATCACTAAATGAATGGTTGTAAGTTGAGAACTTCCTGTATCCATGTTTACTCAACTTAGCAAATTTATTTTTTATCGTACTAAGTATGCTGAGGACTATAGTTTTAATTATAAAAATATATTCTTACTGTTTAAATAGTGTTGATATCCTTTTCAAAGTCAATTAGAAACTTGTGTTTGGAGCTTACCTAGATTTAAAATGTCTATCTTCTTTTCCCTCAGTCACATGATTCAGACTGCTCCTTTTGATGATCCCCGAATAGACAGTTGCCAAATTATACCTCCAGCAACTCGGAAAATAGAAATGAAAAGAGACCCAATTTTGGGATTTGGTTTTGTGGCTGGCAGTGAAAAACCTGTTGTTGTGCGCTCAGTAACACCAGGTATGATTTCTGCATTTGGTTAACATTAATCTAGTTGTTATATTGGTTCCTACTTATCACTGCTCTTCTGCCGTTAGGTTTCCATTAGTTAGTGTATCACAGCCTTGTATTCTCTAAATGTTTTGGGACGAGAATTGCCAAAATCCCCCAAAGCCTATGACAACAGTGCCTGGAAACTATCCAAATACATGTAGAAGACATTTCATTAGAGAAGGTTGACATTCATTATTTTATATTATTTTACTACACAAAAGAGACAACACTGTAGGACAGCCTCTGTAGTCAAAATTCTTTGGTTTGTATCATACCTGTAGCTTAGTAAGCTATAATACTAACAGTGAAGAAGAATGCAAGCAAGCAAATGATTTCTTCCAGAATCTTTCCACAAGGGCCTGGAGTTTGCTGGACTCCAACTAGTTTTTTCTTGCTTTGCTGTATTATTGAGGACCACTTATCCAGATATTGCAATGAATAATTCTAAAGATTAAAGAGCAAACCAAAACTAAAGCCACATCCAACGTTGGTTCAATTTGATTTTTAATTTGATATTGCACAAAAATGCATTGCACATTCATGTATCAGTATGGGAAAATATCCCTAGCATTTTCAGCATCAAGCATCTGCATAATAGATACATTATACAATAAAATATAATCTGTGCTTGTATTTCCAGGTGGTCCTTCTGAAGGAAAACTTATACCAGGAGACCAAATCATAATGATTAATGATGAGCCAGTAAACACTGCCCCAAGGGAGAGAGTCATTGACCTTGTCAGGTAGTGATTGCCTTTTTCTTATTTTATTTTAAGTCATTGCCTTTGTCATCTGAATCCAATATAAAATTGGAAGACCGATTATTACATTGTGGTGTTTTATTTAGGGCTGGTTGAAAAGAAATGTGCTTGGGAGCATTTTTAGGCAAGCTAAAATACCAAGAACATTTTTGCAACAACAGTGAATGGAAGCAAAAATATAGTTATCCATACTTTAAACATGTATTTCTTTTTTTCCCTATAACCACTGTAGCAGATAGAAATGTTATATAGGTTAGTAGATGATGGATGATTCTGGCAGGTGTCAGCTTCAACAAATTACTAGTCAGAAATCTGACAGGTGAAACTGAGAGCTGGTTATATGGGCTCCTGTATCAGGGTTATCTTTGAAAAGACTAAGGAATAAGAATAAAGGCATCATAGTGATTAAGAGTAAATAGAATGAGTGTATATCCTTGTAGAATGGATATAAGGAAATGGAAATAAAATGTGTTTTGTAGATAATGGGATTCTTTATTGTATTATGACTTCTTCACTTTTATCTGCATCTGTAATAACTACAAACATGCAATTTATTAAATAAAAATAAAATGTTCCCAGGAATCAGAATTCTTCCCTATACCAGGTTCTTCTTTTGCTAGAGTAAAATACAGTATACATTAGTTTATATCTTGATCTTTGACACAGTGAATCAGGATATCATTGCAGCTTGCTGAAGAAACTGCATTTGCTTAGACTCTTTAATTAGATATAAATTTTCAAGATTAATTCTTGTATTTCTCTAGTATCAATTTAGCCAAGCAATTGTTAAGTGGATCTTCTAAGTTATGTCAAATTCTCAGAACATTCAGTACTAAAGTTTGTATTTCTTAATAATTAAAACAAATCCAATACTTACAGCATGATAAAGCATGATAAAAATAATTTACTCTGCCATTATGGCAAATTAACCCTGTTTGACTGACTGACTGACTGACTGTTTTTGTCACTCTGTCTGGTCTTTATATACTCAAACTTAGAAATCAAGTGTATTTATCATGCGCAAAATCCATCCTTTCTGTTTCTGTTTAAATTTTGAAATTTCAGGATTTAGGTTTGCTGTACAAGATCATTAAAGTAAGAATGAAAGAGAAATATGTTCTTTTCTAATTATTTTCTAAAAATACTTCTTTTCTAATTCTTCATGCCATACCTATCCATTGCATAAATAATTTATAGTAACTTTTAAAATAATAACTGAAATAAATATAAACATTATTATAGTTCAGGGCAGTCGATCATAGCAGTTTTACAACCTCATAATCCCAAAGGTGCTTTTTCAAGAGGCAACTGGACTTTCCTGTTTTTCTTTGAAGATGTTTCGCTTCTCATCCAAGAAGCTTCTTCAGCTCTAACTGGATGGTGGTGAACAGAAGAATTTATACTCCTTGCAATCATCTGTTCATTTGCATTCTTTTAGCGAATCATTAAGGCCACTTGGAGGTTTTTCTGTGTCCTCAGGGTCACCAGAGTATGCATATTGGTGTGGAGCCTTCTTGGAACTGTTGAAAGGACTATAGACTCCAGTTAAACACTGGAGATAGATGATGTCGTATTCCTCTCCCTCTGTTGAGAGAAGGCTGTTCAATTTTGACATAGATGGCCTCTTTGACCCCTCTTTCAAACCAGTGGTCCTCTCTGTTCAAAATGTGGACTTTGCTGTCTTCAAAAGAGTGGCCTTTGTCTTTTAAATGCAGATGGACTGCTGAATCTACTCCTGATTGATTTGTTCTTCTATGTTGTGTCATGCGTTTATGAAGTGGTTGTTTTGTTGCCCCAATGTACAGATCTGCACTTGGCTCATTGCATTGTACTGCATATACCACATTGCTCATTTTGTCTGGGTGTGTTTTATCCTTTGGGTGGATAAACTTCTGCCTTAGTGTATTCTTGGATTTAAGGTGTGCATGTTTGTTGTGTTGGCTGAAGATCCTCCTGAAGCTTCTTGGATGAGAAGTGAAATGTTTTCAAAGAAAAACAAGAAAGTCCACTTACCTCTTTGAAAAGCACCTTTGGGACAACCATGACCTAAATGACTGAGAATCTCCATAAACATACAACTTCGTAATGTTTCTCATGCTTTGCAACTCTTAATTATAATTGTAATCTTTGTTTTCATTTCTATTTTTTCTTGTTTTCTCCTATACCCGTGATGATGAACCTATGCCACACGTTGGCATGCAGAGATGGCACGCAGAGCCATCTCTCCGGGTATGTCAGCCATCACCTGTTGCTTTTTGGGTTCCGGCATGCACATGCGTGCTGGACAGCTGGTCTACACGTGCATGGGAGCACTGGAAACAGAAGAGCAGCTCCATCCGCGCCAGCCAGCTGGTCTTTGCGCGTACATCAGCTGGTCTTTGTGCACACGGGAGCACTATAAACAGGAAAAGCAGCTTCCTGGAGTGCATGCATGCACTGGCAAGTTGGTCTTCATGTGCGCTTGCGTGTTAGAAACCAGAAGTCCAGGTAGCCAGCATGTGCGCCGTAAAGCTAAGCTTCTGGTTTCCAGTACTCCCACGCACATACATCAAGGAGCTGATGTATGATGTTCCGGTTTACGGCACACACACACATACACACACACACTCCCATTTTGCCATTCAGTGCTGAAAAGGTTAGCCACCACTGTCCTATACTGACTATAAAACATAATTTAGAGTGAGTTTTAAAATTCAACCTACATATTTGCAGACACATAGTATAATCTTTGCTTTCCAAGTTAAAATGTGGATGTAACATTCCGTTGTGTTCAGAGAAAAACATATGCCTGCAACATTGTGAGGCCAGGGGCAGATGGGTTTTTGCTTTAACTACTTCCTTTTATCCCCCCCTCTCCACCTGGGAAAATGTTTGAGATAGAAAAGGGTAGCGCAAAGGAATGCTAAGTCAGTGGTTCATACTTCGCTCTGTAACTGGTGCTGATTCAAGCTTAAATACGTGAATCTGTAATCAACATATTCATTTTTAATTCAGAACATGATATAAACACTGGTAAAACAAAAATGAGATGGTGATCACTGTGTAATTATTTTTGTCTGTGTTCTTAATATTCCACCTGTTCTATAGTGCCAACATTTCATGCACTATAGACCTCCCTTCCATACAAGACACATATTTCAAGTTACACAAAACAGAATTTAAAATAAAGCTGGCTAAATATAAATAGTAAGTGACCAGTGAACAATTTATCAGTTTATGCTACTCCAATGATTTTGTGACTAACATTATTTTCAAACAATCAAAACCGTAAATGGATAGCATCAAAGGGAGTACATAAGAAATCAAATTGACTATATAATTGCTAAACAGAGCTGGAGGACCTCACTTGGATATAGCCAGGTGCTGACTAATTGCTTATGTGAAACCTTCAAATTAAGCTAAAGAATTAAGTCAATAAGGACATGATCTTGAACATATACTATAATGGAATGTGTGTCTCTGGCTTTGAGCAACAAGGGGAAGAGATGCTGCTTAGAAAGCAATCAGATAAGAGAAGCAGGAACCCCCAGCTGGCGAAAGAAACTTAGGAAGGACCCATTGTAATGGGGTGTGAGAAAGTAGTTAAAAGTGCTGCTGAGAAGATTGTACTATTAGACTTGTAAGATTCTGTTAATATAGTCTTACAATAAAGTAGAATTTGTTCATCTTGTCATGTTTCCTGTCTAGTTCATCTGGCAAGATGACATACAATATGTCCCATTTTCAAGGCATCTCTTTGAAGAGAACTAGAGGAATTATGGAATGAACTTAAAGAAGTTATTAAGGATGAATATGAAAAAAGAATGCCAAAAATGAAGGAAGAGAAGACAGCAAACTGGATGACAGAAAGCCAAAAAGTGTGGTGGAATCTAACGCTGAATTATGGGAAGGAGGAGTAAGAGAAACATTACCCTTGAACCATTGCTATGCAGGAAGCAGGACAGAAAGGATTCCCCCTATTTTTTAATAATAATTTTATTAAACTTATCTAAGTATAAAATACAAATGTAAATGTCCCAAAGATGCTTTTTTATTTTTCTCAAAAGGCAGCTGGACTTTCTGGTTTTTCTTTGAAGATGTTTCGCTTCACATCCAAAAAACAGAGCTGAAGAAGCTTCTTGGATGAAATATCTTCAAAGAAAAACCAGAATTCCAGCTGCTTCTTGGAAAAAAAAAAAGCACCTTTGGGACAACCATGACCTGGATGACTGAGAATCTCCATATACAAATGAAAATGTTCTTTTTTCCCCCTGGGATCCTCCCTAATTCTTCACAACATTTATCAAATAGTTATGTAGAGTGTGCTTTAGGCTTTCCTTTTAAAGGAAAAAATATTGCATGCTGGGAACTTCCTTCTCTCTAAATGCAAGATTTCCATAGGCAGAAAAGTTTTTGATTCTGAAAATTTTAACTTTGTGATCCTCCAACTTGAGAGTAATTCTGCAAAAAGAAAAAAAATTGTTATATAAATATTTGTAAAATAGACTTAAAAAATATTTTTCACAGCAAAAGAAAAAGAGAAGCCCAAGGCTAATTTTAACTTTATTATTAAAATACAGAAAAAGTGTGGATAACATGCCAGGCAAACAGATGAGGTCTATTTAAAGAGTTGGCTCTAGAGCAACAGCTGCTGATCATTTTAGTGCTGCACACTAAAATTCTTTTGGAATTGGTGCCTCTGCAACATGAGCTTTGTGATCCCTACACACCAGAGTATTATTTCAAGCCATGTTTCTGTCAATTATGTGCAAAAGTAGAGCTTGAACTGCAAAGAGTTTATGTAACCAAGAATCAGAGTGAAATGATTTCTCCATAATTAATTATTCCATTTAAAGTACCATAGTTAAAATCATTGGTGGGATTCAAAAAAAATTTATTACCGGTTTTGTGGTTGTGGCTTGGTGGGCATGGCAGGGGAAGGATACTATAAAATCTCCATTCAGAGGTGGTATTTGCTGGTTCTCCAAACTACTCAAAATTTGCACTACCGGTTCTCCAGAACTGGTCAAAACCTGCTTAATACCACTTCTGGTTAAAACATTTTTAACCTAAGCCAATTAAATTACAAATGTACTTTCTGTCAAAATGGGTCAGTTTTGGAAAAGTTGTAATTTGCATACACAGATTTCAGCCTTAAAAACTACACTGTAGACCAGGGGTGTCAAACTCACACTGTCACAGCATTGTCATGTGATGTATCACAACTTTTTCCCCTTCGCTAAACCAGGCGTGGGCGCAGGCCACGAGTTTGACAACCCTGCTGTAGACACTTTTAGTGAAGCACTAAGCATCTCCTTACTACTTTGTGATACTTTTCTAATGAGATTCAAATCATTTTTCTGTCAAAATTCTAAGGCTTGTACATTGGTTTTGTTCTTTCCTTTCTCTTTCTTTCTTTCTTTCTTTCTTTCTTTCTTTTTTTCTTCTCTCTCTCAATATAGCTATATAATGTATAGATATATCCCTGCACCAAAAGAAGATTATCAAATGATTGGTCAAAATATGTACTAATTGAAGTCCCTGCGTTGTCTCCAGCGAAAGACCTATTTGGAATTTAACACAATGAACACATACTTTCAGTTATCTATTATTTTTATTTAAAAGGTTTATGTTTTAAGAAACTAGATAGGCTTCTTGTGAAATTTCCTATTGTTAAATAATCAAGTGTTTGATTGTAAAAAAAAATCATACAATAGAAATATGTCAAAAAGAAGCCAGAGGCACTGCAAGGACAAACTGGTTGGGGAGATCAGCATGTTCAGTAATTGTGTTTCTTTACTTTCAGTTCTTAGTGAAAGGTAGATACCTACACAAAGTTCATAAAGGTTCAGATTTGTTTGCGGAATGTAATTCTGAAAAAATGTAAGTCTTCCATGTTTCTTTATGTTTCATTCCTACATGGAAAAACTGACCCATGCACACAAATCTATTTCAAATGGTACTTTGTCAAGTATTTGTCATGACCTGATGTTGTTTCTCCTGGAAGAAAGTACATTTTAGATCTGCAGGGACATTGATTATCCAACATGTTGAAGATGTTTAGTAACCTATTTGGGGCAGGCATCAATTCATTCCATTAGTAGCAAATAGGGAAAGGGGAATTATATTTACCTGATTAGTCTTTGCTAATGCAGGAAGGATGGATGCAGAAAAAATGGAGGAGCTGTAAGTCTAATTCTCTTTTACTAAGAAAACCAAAATTTGGGTTAAAACAGGAAATATGCAAATGTCTGCTTCTACTTTCTAAAATTAACTCTCAACTTCTAAGTTCTGATGCTGGAAGATTTCTGAGCTTAGGAGCAATTTCACAGGGCAGGTATAGGGTGGGCACAATATCCATTATCACATTCTTCTCTGGCTGTTCTCCAGTTTAATTTCATGTTGCATGCCTGATAGCTTCCTTCCACTCTTCCTTCCAGCTTACACTTTCTGTTGTTGCTTGCTTCAGTTTCTCTCATACATTCTCGTTCATATCTTCCTTTTTCAATCTAATTGTCTTATTGCTAATCCTATGAGGTGCAGTTGCTCATTGGCTTAATGATTCTGGAGATAGTTTTTGCTCCAATGCTTTCTGTCCTAGTACTGTGTGATGTAGCAGGCTGAGCTCCTGTCACTTGCCTCAGCTTCTGCCCACCTAGCTGTTTGAAAAAAATGTTATATGCAAGTAGTTAAATCGGTACCACTTCAGTGAGAAGACAAACCAGCACTTCATGCAGACAGTAAGAACCTTGCCAGTGCTGGACCTTCCCGGATGCAGTGCATGTTTGCGAGGTGACTTTGGTGGAGGGATAAGGCCCCAAATGACATTGCAGGATGCCATTTATCTTTCTTTCTAGTGCAGATCAAGGTTGCTCTGAATTAAATATTGCAAAAGTCTTTCAGATATGCCTACTATATTAGAATCTTTATTACAGACAAACATGAACTCTCAAGTAGTTGATCAGCTACTCCAATTCAAAGTAATCTATCTGTCTTCAGGGTTTAAACTCTAGCCTTTTTCCTCCTATCAAATAATAAATACTAGAATAGTTCTACGTGTGAACGGGCGCCATGTCACATTTTATTTTGCAGTGGTGGTGGTGGTGATGATGAGGCAGAGGTGGGGAACTAAGGACCCTTTATGACTTGTGGAGCCATGGTGGCTCAGAAATTTTGGGAGCTGAAGTCCGCAGTCATAAAAGTTTTCCACCTCTAAAAGTTGGTTTTAGCTGCAACTGACAAGCTTAGGTAGATGAATCATAAATCTGTTATCTTTGTTATGTACCAAGTTCCCACAAAAGCTATTTACTTTTTATTGTTAATTCCAAAATATTAGTGTAAAAACCAATATCCCCAAATTAACTGAAACTTTAATCCATTTGTTCTCTTAAATCAAAATCTTATTTAGCTTTTGCTGTTTATTCTTTACGTTCCTAAGTTTTAATTGTTTTTAATTCAGAGTTGAAGTTACTCACCCAGATTTTCAAACTTGTCATTTTGAAGGATTCTAATAATTTTAAAAAGGTTAATGAGCAAGTTCTGTAGCGATTAGAAAGCCGGCTTGCAAACCTAATGTCCTTTACTAGGTTCCACCACATTTGAGAACAAGATGGCTTATCTCTTCATCTCCTAGCATACAATCCATGGAAGACCTCTCATTAGCCTCCTTGTAAGGAGCAGCCATCTGGAGTACATGTGGGTGATCTCCCATCTTCTTATCTAGAGATGTTTCTGAAGAACAGGTCTACTCATCAGTACTTTGGTCTTTCCTATGGTTGTCAGCTCTGCTTTCATTAGACAGTCTTCAGTTCATCATACCTCCTCCAGAAAGTCAATAAGTAAAATTTCATGATGGTGGTGGTGCAGATATACTCATAATCTGTTCTATTTTCTCACAAACATCTTAAAAAGTCTACATTTTAATATTTAGCATAAATTTATTTTATACTAATTGTATCTGTGGTTTTCAGGATCAATTAAAAACTTTTATTTTCTGGACAGTACTCAGTGTTTGATAATTATTAAATGGCTTTAGAATGTATTAGGCAATCATAACATAGCAGTGTTTTTGGTTATAAAATACGCAGGAGAAAATATAAATCAAGATCCAGCCATTTTTATTTCTTGCTTATTTCTTTCTTATACTTGGTATATTTCCTTCAACTCAGCACTGATCAATTAATGGCCAGAATATTTTCCAATACATGATGTGCATTCCTTGTTTCTTTATATATAAATATAAACACAAAACAGACACACAAATATACATATATACATGCATACTGTACACACGCTGATTTTTGTGTAAATAGAGGAATACTGTCTATGAGCTGTGGTGGCATAGTGGTTAAAATGCAGTACTGCAGGCTACTTCTGCTGACTGCCGGCTGACAGCAGTTCGGAAGTTTGATTTTCACCAGCTCATGGTTGACTCAGCCTTCTGTCCTCCCAAGGTCAGTAAAATGAGCAGCCAGATTGTTGGGGGCACTGTGCTGACTCTGTAAACTGCCTAGAGAGGGTTGTAAAGCACTGTGAACCAGTATATAAGTCTTATTCCTTTTCAAAAAAGTATGTGACATTTTCCCTCGCAATTAATAACATCTGGGAGGGTGCTATTTATAATTTTTTTCCACAGGTTTAACTTAACGGTGGGTAGAAAACTTTAGCACACTATTCTTCAATGTAGATGTTTTTTTAAAAATCAACACTTGAATAATGGCCACAACATATAGGAAGCTTTGGTGGCCAAATCCCCTTCTCCCACAAAGTTGCTGGAAGATATTCAGAATACCCTCTACTGATTAATTGATCATTAAAATAAAAATCAATTTAATGTTGAGTGTGATTTGTTTTGCAAACTGGTGAGTTATTAGTTAGAGGCATTTCAATTTAATAAACCTTAGTTTGAGTCCAAATATATCACAGTAATTCAGTTAAAAATGCCCTGAAATTCAAATTTTCAATTTCCTCTTTATACATATGGCAGGAGAAGGTAATATCTACATACTCCTGAGATTTCCTTAGGCTTGTTCATATAATGCTTAAATCAGTTATGTCTGATTTCAGCATGCCAAATAAATTAAATCTGATTAGCTTTCTGTCTAACACTGGACCTATATAATTTTGGAGAATGTATCCTCTATATTTTATCATAGTTTAAGATTTAATATATATACCTAGAGACCCTCTAGGGTCAAATAGGCAAGAATTAGAAAGTTTGGCTCAAATTGTCACCAGGGTATCTTAAAACTATAGGTCCCTAAAATATTATGGTACCAAGACTGCAAAAGACAGATGACTGCTACTTAATTGTTGTCCAGATTTTGCAGCCCATATAAACTAGCCAAGTCCCCTATTTTTTTTAAGGAGCCTTTGTTTTTAGTAACTAGCAAATCTAAAATAGGAAGATTCATTCACAGCAAAAACAGATTTTAATCTTTTCTTAAGAAAGCAAATTAAATGAGCTAAGATTATCAGCTCATCAGAAGAATTAGTTTGACTAAATGGGGATGAGATAGGGAGGGAAATTAGTTGATTGGTGCAAACTAGAAAGCAAAATGGACACACTGAAAGATTCTACAGTTGGGTCAATATATCAGTGGTGGGATTCAAATTTTTTTACTATTGGTTCTGTGAGTGTGGCTTGGTGGGCATGGCAGGAGAAGGATACTGTAAAATCTCAAATCAGAGGTGATATTTGCCGGTTCTCCAAACTACTCAAAATTTCCGCTATTGGTTCTCCAAAACTGGTCAGAACCTGCTGAATACCACCTCCGAAGTATATGTGTCTCAATGGTGTCCGCAGGGAGAAACCAGACAAGTCAAAATGATGATCATTTCTGCATAATCAAAGCCTTATCCCTTTTTCCTCATGTCAGAGATCACACACACATAGCTGCTGTTGTGACTTATTTGATCTCCCCTGAGGACATTCCTGATGTGGGTCTTAGGCATTGATAACTTGCCGACTATAATAGCAGACCTTGGTTAGAACAAGTATTTAAAAAAAAACAAAGAAAAAGACAAGACTTAAAACAGATACCAGACATATGAGAATATAAGGAATTGTGCTAGGATTGAGTAGGAAAGAATATGGTAAGATCAAACTATCACATTTTCTAAAGTTTTGTCCATGATAATTCTTAAGAAGCCTCTGTTTGCTTTTTTGTTGTCTTCAGTTGAAGCCAATGAAGAGTGGCAAGGATCAAAATATCCTGAAATTATTCTCATCACTTTCAATTTATTGGCATCTTATTTCCTAAGGATTGATTTTTAATGAAAAAATATTTAATTAGTTTATTTATTTATTCATTCAATTTATATAGCAACCCATCTCACATTCTTGACTCCTAAAGTTTCAAATTAAAAATGTATACCTGCTGTCACCTCCTGCTGATGCCACATCTTTTTAATGATGTTTTAACAAGAAGTGTGATGTGACACTATTGTAGCATTCTTATACTGCTTCAGACCAATTTTGTTGGGTTTGCTAATATCAGAACAAGAAAATATACGAATGTCAAGCCAGGGATTTTTCCCATGCTATATTAGTATGAAGATGTTGGCAAAATCTGGGAAAATTTGGCTTGTAATAAGTTCTAAACAGCTGGCCTCTGGATTTATGTGGAAATTTCCTGAAAATGAGGAATAGATACATTTTATTGCCTTTTTCCCCTTGCAGTTTCACATACAATTGAAATTCTGAGTTTATCTCTTCAAATGATCTTTGAATCATCTGGAAGCTTTCAAGAACTACATTCAGCAATGGAAATATAGGAAGGCAGATGTAAGAACCTGCCTAGCTGGTCCCTCAGGAAAGAAAAACTCTTGACTCCATTGAGTTGAACCAAAAACACTTTTACTGAAAGTGGTTGCAATAAAGTCAGGTGGGATCTGAAGGTCCGATGCAAAACACAAAGTAATTCTACCCAATTTCCCCAAACCCAATCTTCCTTACCAGTCCGCTGACAGCCAGTGTGATGCCACAAATGTGTTTTGAGAATGCTGAAGTTCTAGGCAGATAACAGGTCACTCTCAGGGCACAACAGTCTTGGAACCAGGCTGGAATCATCTGGGAGGGAGTCTGCTCTGACACCAAAGACAATCCCCCTCCCTAATTCCCAAGTGGATACAGCAAAAATGAAAGCATGCAAAAAATGCCAGCCAGCCTTCCCACCCCATAGACCAGAAAGCAGAGCTCTTTGAAAAATTCCTAGCACACAAGAGGATATTTTTTGAATAAGTTGACAGATGAAAAACTTGCTCATTCTTTCAAAATGAGCAGCTTCCATTATGTTTGAGATCATTCGACCTTTCTATAATTTGATGGTTCCAATTTATAAATATGAAATTGATGCAGTTTATAAAACTGAATCTGATACAATGAACTATGACTGTGGGACATGCATTTTAAATAAAATAAATGTTATTTATTCTGAACTGGAAGGTTTCCAGACTGCCAATACAGAAAATAAGTTAACATCTTCCTTCATTATATCCTTTTAAATGATCATGAATCTATTCATATAATGACTTGATTCACCAATCCATTTTTTTTTGTAAAAATTTTATTGTTTACAATAAAATAAATACAAATAAAATATCTTTTTTTGAGAATAGCATGCTCCCGGGTTATCACTTCTCCATTCAGACACAAAGTCAATTTCATATTTATCTTTGTGTTCTTTTCCATATCTTATTACTATTTTAACATTTTCTCAATAATTTTTTCTCAACCTTGCTTTTAATTATCTCATTCCTTTCTAAATTCAATTATATATATCTTTTTCTAAGTTTCAATATCTTTCTAATTTCTAAGATCTTCAATACTTTCTAATCATTATATTTATACTCTTTTGTCTTGGTCCTGTTTCAATTTTCAATTATTTTTTCTCATTAAACAATATTTTCCCCTGTAAGTTGTTGATTGGAGGATATAACAGCCTTTGTATCTTTTCTAATTTTTTCCACTTAACTCTTATTTAAATCTCTCGATTTAATCGCCTTTACATAATATACATCAAAACTTCCAGTTGAATTCTTGGCTTGGGTACCATTCTTAAAATACACACTAGGCCTCTTAAAGAAAAGCTGTATATTATAACAATATATGATATAAAATACTAATTCTATCCAATTCAGCTCTATATTAATGATTAGTTATAATCTTTAACATCTTGAACATTTATTTCAATGTGAGTATCTTACTTCTTAGGCAACACTATATAATACTATCCGTAATTTTTTCATATTTCTTTCAATTCCTCCTTCACACTTAAATTTTATAATAATTAAAATGTTCCCATACCTTTCCGAATTTTCTGTCCTTTATCAAGTTGATTTTTTCTTTCCGCCTTTTCCCCGCCTCTTCTTCTCTCCTCCCCTTTTGTGACCCTTAGTCTCCCTCCTAATATTCTATATTCTCTCTTCTGTAAACCTCTCTTCTGTCTTCCTAATGTTGTAATTACTTTTCAACTATTCTTCTTTTTTTTTGTTTTCAGATCTTAAATTTTCCCACTCTCTTTCTCCCTTTTCCTTTTCTTCCCACATAGAATTACTTTGGTCATTGGAAGATGGCTTCTTCTTTGTCCCGCGCCTTCTGTGTTCTACAGGCATTTCTTGTTGTTTCTCGTAGCTAGGAAATCTCCATTTCTGAAAAATTGAAATGATGGAGCCAAAAATCCTCTTCCTTTTTTGTGGCATACTTTTTTTGTTTTTACAAGTTCGCATTTTCAGTTCTTCCAAAGAGGGGGGGGGGGCGATACCATTTTAAAAACTTTTAAACAACACACCAATTATTTTAGTCCTTTTAGATCCAATAACAAAAAATCACCAACGTAATCCAAATAATTCCAAAGCCTGTTTTCGCTCTTGCTTCTTTTTCCACTTTCTCTTGTCTGGAGTTTCTATATTGTTACAAACAGTTTCCAGTTTGCATTGTATCTTTTAGGAATCTTGTGAAAGTTTCCACTGGTTAAGTTCCTTTTAAACTTCCAATGTCTCCTCCATTTTTCCAGATCCCACCTTTGTATTTTTTCCTTTTCTCTGCTTCTAGTAAAAGGTTTTGAAAATCCAGAAGTCTTATTATTCCTTCTGACTTGGTCATTTTCAGCTTAAATGCCTGTTAATGTCAAAGTGGATTTTTGTCAGTTTCTTACTTAAATCTCTTAGTTGTCAATATGGGAAGGAAAGAACAAAAACACCAAATCCTTTCCCTTCCCTCTCTCATTCACCGCTTCAAAATCTTCTTTGGGAGCAATGTTATTCTTTATAGTTCAAATTCCAGGGTGCCTTATGTTGTTGCTTTTTCTGTTCGACCCAGTCAGCCAAAACTTTCTCTTCTTATCTTCCTCCTACACATTTTTTTCCGGTCGAGTTCTTCTTTGAGGTGGCCATTTCTGACCACTGCTGCAATCGCCTTCGGGAAAGGGAATAATGGCCACCTGGGGAGGAGAGATGCAGCTCTCCTCGACCCTGCTGGTGATCTCCCCCCTCTTCACCACCTCTATGCAATGGCTTAGCCCTAAAACCAGCCGGCTCGGGGCTCTCCAGTGGCAAGCATGGATCAAAACTGCGCATGATTGCAGATTTCGGTCTGTCGCCGAAGAAGCTCAAACCTGAAATCCACTAATCCATGTTTTGTTGCTTACATTGCTAAGGTAATTTTTTACTGTTTTGATATACTTTCAGTGATCTTTCATTATAATGATATCATGCCTCTAGCTAAAGAACAATCCTCAGCTGAGAAGATCAAGAAGAAATAAGATTAGACACATTTTTTTTAGTCCTAGCAACATTAATATGCTGGCATCCAGACCACTGGTCCTTGAATCCTTTGGAATTCAAGCCTTGAACCAGAGAAATGCTACATCCATAAAACATGTGAAGAGGACAAAAACTGTCTGATTAGGTAAGACATGTCCATTCAGGAGCAGTATGAAGCTACAAATCCTTATTCAGATTCAGTCAAAGGCTGAAAATGTCATTTATTTAAGGGCCTATCTCTGTATAAATTGGTGATAGAAATATTTTTCATCACTACTTTAAACTATAGAAAGTTTTCATTGCAACTAATTGTTCCTGTGAAACTTTAAAAAAAAATCCTTTCTTATATATGATGATGGATGTTGGCTTGCTTTGTGAAGTTTGCCTACCATTTGAAATTCAATTCCTAGGGGTGATTAGCCACAAACTTGCTGATTTGAATTTTTACATCTGTGATATATCAAGTATATATCCTGGTTTTCTTTTCCCTATAACTAGAAAGTAACAATAGAACCATATACTATTCTGGTACATTTTTTGGGTGGAGATGTGGACAGGCAGCTCTATTCTGTAGAACTGTTGTTACAATTGTTCTTTGCATCCTATTAATCTTTGCAGACTTGTTTAAAAGAAGGAAGGAATGCAGAAATAAATGGACTTTTAAAGCTGATAACTTGCAAATGTGGAAGTATCATTCTTACTTGCTTCAGTCTGATTATTCATTAATAATTGTTTCAAATTTCACATTCATTCTGTCTGATGCAGGCATGGTGATATGTTTTTGCAACAGAACAGCACAATATGCAAATTAATTGCTTTTCACTCAGCCAGGTAATAACTTTCAGAAGTAGACAATTAATTGCATTGGAAATTAGAGGTGCCAACCGAAAATAAAGTTCATCACAGTCAAGTGTCAACTAACCTTTCCCCAATTTATAAAACAAAAGCATCCCATAAATGTAATAAAACAAATACTGGCTTTGAAAAAGTTATGTGGCAAATAAAAATGCATTTATCTACATGTTTGTTAAATCACTTGATAATATGAAACACTTCCAAATGGTAGTTTTACTGCTTTACTACTCTGTTTCCCAATGGATTGTCATATATCCAATTTATTTTAAAATGCCTGCATACATTGATGTATCATTTTTTAAAGTAGTCAAATTTATACTACTCAGTATGACATAAACATGGAAAGTTAAACTTGTCGGATAAATACACTTTTGAGTATTTTATAGTTATTATGACAAATAGGTTTGGCATTTTTTGCAGCAAACACTTGAATTGTTCTATAATTAGAGAATCTTAATAGGGCCACATGTACATCTTGTATTTTAACAGTACATTTCTATCTAGAAAAGTGGCTCTATGTTCAAAATAGATTGCTTCAGTGAAAGTGGACATGATGGATTACAGTATATAACCTGACTACAGGAGCATCGGCTGACAGTATCTGGAGCCACTGGTGTTCAGTAGTTTATATGATGCTTACTGTATAAAGCTGTACATTACAACTCTGATCATTTGGACTTAATTCAGTAGAATATTCTATTATTTTTAGCACTGATCATTATATTTTTAATTCTAAACCAAGGTTTTACCATGTATTCATCCATTTTAATGTATGGGCTATGAAATGTGCAGCAAGCATATGAAATTATACATGATAAAGCCTAAAATACAGACATTTTATCTTTATGCATTCTTTTCTTCTCTGTAGATTGGTTACTGATTTGCTCAGATTGTTCCATTCAGAAGATTTTAAGTTGCTTACAAAACTGTGTTTTCAGTAATAGGATTAAAAAAGTCAACTACAGTTAGAAGACGTTTACATATAACTGCTCCCATATTATCACATTACCTTCCCTTTTGTTCTCTCACCAAAAGCTTTCTGGAACAGCTAGGTGTACAAGGCTTTTCATAAAAATAACAGGGGGGCACCCATATACCCAGGGAGCTTTTTCAGAGGAAAGGGACTATCACTGATTGATCAAAAGCAAGGTCCCTGAAAATGACATTCCTTCAGTGGCAGAATTCTACATAAATCTTTGTGATTTCCCAGATAGGCAGATTCTTCCTTGCGCTGGGGCTAATCCATATCTCTTTCTCAATGCAACAATCACCCTGAATTGCACTTTGAAGCTAATTGGCAGCCAATCCCATTGTGAAAATAGTTGGCTTCCAAATCCATAGCCACTTCATCTTGTCCAATTTGGTTTAAATTTGCATTCTCCTAATAGCTACCAAGCACCGGGATAGGACCTAAGCTACATCTCCTGTCTGGTCAGAATGATCATTTATAACTGGATATTATCTCCATATTTATTATTTCCCATAAGTTTTATGTAGATGAGACCCAGGACCAAATCCAAACTTCTGACTTCTGACCATTACCACTTACTGCAAGCAATGACCACTCCATTCAAGAATGAGGAGAACTACTGCAGCACAATGCTGCCATTCCTAATCCTTGCCTGATAATGGTACTGAATACAGCTGAAATATTCAGCAGTACCAGGAAGAGTCAGTCTTGTGTAGCTGACCTTGGTGAAATGAAAACTTCATATCCAGGTTTCACCAAGGTCATCTGCTAGAAACAGTTTCCATTCATAGCCAGATCTGAATTCTGAAAATTATTCAGAATAGCCAGAATGAGGGAGGCTTTTTGATAATTAAGCATACTCTCACTTCATTAAAGTCAATGGAAGCCTCATCCCTATTAACAATTATTTGTACTCTGCTGTCTGTCAGATCCTTACAGGCAAAGAATTAATTTACAAGTGATACAGCTAGCACTAATTCCTTAGGAACCATAGGCTCAAACTGATCCAAAGTAACCTTGCAAGATAAAGCCTCTGGGATCCACATGAGTGGCCCCTAGCTAATGGTATTTCATGTAATATGTGGGATGTCTCAACTCTACTTTATGCATTTGCCTTAAGTAAATTCACTGAAGCCAATTAAGGATGAATTCAATATTTACTTGATCAGCATTACTCTCATTCTGACTAGCAAATTCGCACCCTGTTTTAAAGGGGGAAATCAATGAAATGTATGTTTTCAAAACTCTTGTGCTGCAATAAACATGCCATTGTGAAATAGCAATTTTCTCATCTACAAATAAAATGATGTTATCTCAAGAACATGAAATACACATAGGCATTCTCATCTCTTTTATTTACAGGAGCTGCAAAGAATCAATCCTCCTTACTGTTATTCAGCCTTATCCTGTAAGTAGCACCATTTAAAAAAAAAGTTTCCAAGCAACATGTATTGCTTTTCTCTTCTTATTCTTGTTTTTCCTTATCTGCATAATCAAAAGCACAAGTGAAATATGAGTTGTATTTTCTAAGATAAATCAAATGACGACATACTATTCTAGACAAAAGTGGAACAGTACATTAGTAATTGAAAAGATGGATATTTTCCAACATGCATGAACTTCATTCTGAAAGATGAAGAGGCTGAATATTGTTCAGGATTTTTTAAATTATCAAAGTTATAAACCAGTATTTTCCCTTTTTGTTTCAATTATTATAATTCTAATATAATATGTACTTAAAACAATTAGTCCCTTTTAATAATTTAAACAATACAGCCAAAAGATGAACAGAGGTAGATGCAAGCATTTTGTATTGACTCATCAGTACTTATATTACAATAATATGATTAAACTGTGTTATTGTAATGTAGGTACAGATGAGTTCAAAATTCTTGCATCTACCTCTGTTTGTCTTTTGGCTGTATTGTTTAAATAATATATATTATGATAGAGAAACACCTTTATTACATTTTTTTGGTTGATTTTAATCCGTAAGGGTTTTTTTAGATCAAGAGAGTATTATTCCTTCTGAGCTAGCTCCAGGAGACTAAAATCCTAGCTAAACATTTAATAAGAAATACTGTAAAGCAAAAGTGACATGGCAGTTAGTGGTGGGGACTGTTTATCTGCAGGCGAGGGGTACACAATTTAGAAGATTTTTATTCCACTATTTACAAAAAATAAGTTTAAATATTTTTGCCCTTCATAAAACCCATGAAATGGAGGCTTGTGAGAGAATTGCAGAAAGCTAAATGTCTGGATATGTATCATTTTCGATTTTCAGAACATTAGATCTTCCCAAGTTGCAATACAGTGACATCTTTAGGTGCTGTGCCATTTCTGATCATGAAATAAAATGCTGGATTTGTTTTGGACTCTTTAGATTTACTGTATTTAAGTGCTGAGCATATTTTTTCCCATATGAAAATTTAAGAATACTATAAAGAAAGAGTAATTTTAATACTACAAGGAAAATATCAAAAGAAACTTGGACCACAGACCTGATCATGTAAAATTTACCTGAATGAGTAATATCATATCTTTCTAGTCTACCATTATCACACTGTTTAAAATGAAACATTCTTCTATACTTATTTTTCCCAGGTAACTAAGGCCAGCAGGAGGAAATAAATCATATATGCATTGAATTACTGTGAAAGTATAGATCTGTTTGTGGCTTGTTTGTGACTTGTTCCTTTACTTTCTGTTGCAGCAAAATAATTCAGTTAATAATTAAAATAGAGATCCATTTGAAGATTAAAATTAATAGGCATTGGAATTAAATTAATATTATGTTCATATCAGAAGCTTTATTTCCCACTTATTATTAACAAACAACAACTGGGTACTTTGATGACCTGTTTATATTGCTAAATTTAGTCAGAATGGAATGTTGTGAATTTTGTTTTTGGCCTAAAGCTTGCTCCCTGAAGGCTAGGTCACACTGGCCATGCAAAACGTATGTAAAAAGGACACAGCGGATAAGCAAATTTTCCATCCATTGTTATCCGTTCTCAAAATTGCCCCAAATTTGCATAAACAGAGCGGACAACAACGGAAAGGAACGGATGCGGGGAGGATGTATCGGGGATGTAAAGCGGACGTTCATAGGAAGCATAGCGGATGAAAGCGGATGGAAGCAGATGACACATCCGCAGGACTTCCGGGGGAGAACAGCGAAGCGGACGCATAGCGGAAGGAACGGATGCATAGCGGATGTGTAGCAGATGAAACGGATGCATCACAGACGCCTATAGGATGCATAGCGGATGCCTAGCAGATGCAAAGTGTTCACTGCGCATGCGGGGAGGATGAATTTTGCATCAGCTCTCAGCAGATATAAAAGGATGCAGCCTCACTAAGCAGGTCCACCATTCAGAGAAAAGACCTGCCTGCCAGAACATCTTGAGAGAACACCATGGGGAAGGAAGAGGAAGCCTCGTGCCTACTCCTGCCAGCCGCCTGGCAAGAGGAACCAGAAGCCACATCCCACCCTGCGCTGACTGCTGAAGCTGCTGGTGCTGCTGCTGCTCCTGGTGTTGCTGCTGCTGGTGCTTCTCCTGCTGCTGCTGCTGCTGGTGTTGCTGGTGGCTGCTGGTGATTCTCCTGCTGCTTTGGCATGGTGACGTTTCTCCTGTTTTTTCGAGCTTGCTGCTGCTGCTTCTCCTGCCTTGCTGCTGCTGTGGTGGAACCAGCCGGCAAAGGCCCTCACACAAAGCCGGCTGCTTGAAGGCCCTGAAGCCCCTGCCACAGGGAAGGAAGAAGCAAGGCTAAAGAAGACACGGGCTGGAGAGGAAACAAGTACTCATTTTCCGAGGACCATGAGTGTTAGGAGGTGCCTGGAATTGGCTGAGGGAGACGAGTACCTGTGGAGGAAGCGGCCTCACAGGCTCTATCGCGACACCATCGGAGAGAGTCAGGCCTAGTTGGTGGAAGAAAGTAAGGCAGAGTGTCTTAGGTTCTACACTCTTCAGATGTCTTCCTTTCTGGGGTGGTGGAAGCATTGCAGCACCTGGTATGGCAAAAGCTGCCAGCCTGAAGAGATCCGGGCAGGCCTGCTGTCCACACGCTCTAACTGACCGCAGTTGAGAGCTTTTAATGGTGGTCCCAACTGGCCCAGGTTTGCACAGCTTGCCTGGAAAGTGGATCCGCGCAGCCGAGGAGCAGCCCCTCTTGTCAACCTCTCCCTCAGACAGGCCACAGAGACGCCACTTCCCTCTAGCAGGCCAGGAGACAACTACTTGTGTCCAGGCAGATTGTCCTCTTGGAGGGCGGGAGGAGCAGAGACTCACCCCCCCGCCATAGCTGCAACTCCTTCCATGCTCTAGAGGACATGGAGGATCTCCCCTGTCTCAGACGAAAGCTTAGATCAGAGGCAGTACCACCGGAGACGCAACCCACACCACCCGCTTTCCAGCTCCCACCTCCACAAGAAAGCAGGCAGAGAGGCAGACTGGAGGGACCAGAGCCACACTGTCCCTCTTGAGATAGGGACTACCAATCAAAGCAAGCAGCAGATCTCCTCTCCCAGCTGGTCTAACTATGAACATATTTGCTCCATTCTCCCACCGAAAGCACCCTTCATTACGTACGTATAGACAGACCCTTCATGGACATGTTTGCACGAGAGCGGCTCTAGTAACCATGGCGATTAGAAAAAGGGAGGAGGATCATATGACTCTTCTCCACCACACCTCCCAGGCCCAGCTGAAACCCTGAGCATCCTACCCACTCAGGTCTAAGCTCCTCTCCATCCGGAGGCCGAATGTCAACAAGCCCTTCCATGGATTTCAGCTTATGCCCCTCGCCTACCAGTTAAAAGCCTACACTTACAGAGACTATAACCACAGCACGAGGACGGAGCGGGCTTCCATCCAGACCAAGGTTCCTCGGATGCCACGATGCCACAGAACACCTCAAGCTGACCAGCTGCAACAGCAAGACCACGCCCGCTACTACACACTCCTCCTTCCTCACACCCCACAGCAAGCACACTTCCTGCAGAACTGTCAGGATCAGTGTTGGCCTCACATCGCACAGTTTCCTTGAGGAAAGTGAACCTAATCAGACGCGTACAAACGGAGACTTCCAAAGAGTTCACGCTCTCTTGTTCGAGCTTCCTGCACCATCTTTCGCCCATCTGCCTGTTGTACTTCTGTCGGGGCCAGGCACCCAGTAATGGCACCTAAGTACTCCGATTCTCTATTAGTTTAGGAGGTCCGACGTAGGGCTTATTTAAAGGTCCAGTATACAGTTTTGAAGATTTTATGATTTATGTCGCCCGCACACCAAGCTTTTAATTAATGGCTCGGTCCGCTTTTGTCATATTGCA